>NW_019104623.1:35489-49978 GCF_001995035.1 Momordica charantia
CAACAAAATCCCTTGAATATTGGAGGTTGCTAACAAACGGTCAATTATTTAAACCTCATTTATTTAAACAACATTCAAAATCGATCGATGAATACTTTATTGGATAAGCAAAAGTGGGAAGAGGGATGCCAAATATTGTGTATGCCGAAAGCTTGAGACGCGCGAGGCTTGAGGGGCTTGATATTTGATTGAATAAAATTTTATTTGATTTTAGGGAGGAAGAGTTAGCGCAAATGTGGGAAGGAGTTAAAAGGACAAAAGTGGGAAGAAGTCATTTGAGTTGCCTCCCCTTCCATAATGGATCCTAATATGGTATTAATGTTTAACTACTCCATCTATAATTTTAAAAACAGTACTTTATAACTTCAATCTTTATTTTTCCACTTTTCTAATTTGATTTTACGTTTTTTTAGTCTATTTTACACTTTGATTCAATCTTTTTTTTTTATTTCAAAGTATTCAACAGATTTATCTTACAAATTTGGAAATTTTGAAATCTATATGTTATTTAAAATTTTTGAAACACTACAGATTTATTGAAGGGTAGTTTCTATAGGGGAAATGGTAGGATAAATTTATCTATTTTGATGGGAGGGTAAATTTGTCTACATAAAATCACTTAGTTCGGCCCTAATTGTTCTTTAGTTATTTTGATGATATCTGATTATTTTGGCCATTTTTCAAATCAAAAATTTAATTTAGCTATTCCTTTAGTTGTCCTTACTATATTTGTATGTAATGGGCCAATTGGGCCATAAAAGACGATAAGGCCAGCCCATACGATCCGAATCGAATATCATACGGGTCGCGGTCCTGGACTTGTCGGGCCCGAAGCCTCTGAAGGAGATATTGAGAGGGGTCACTGCCATCAATTACTTGCTCGACCATTCTTCTCCTTCTTCTCTATCCTCGCCGTCGTTCGCTTCCTTCAGCGGATAAGGCCCCTCGGAGTTTGCTCCGAACTCCCGCCGGCCGCTAAAATTCTTGCCGGTTTCGTCTTCTGCAGAGCTACTGGTTCGTGCCGAGTTCTTACGGAACCTTTTGCTGAGAAAATGGCTCATACTTTCGCCTACACGTCTGCCTCGTCTTTCAGATTAAACTCCCTCGTTTCTGTTCCCAATTCTAGCTCTTCTTCCGAGTCCCAGAAGCTCTTTCTCCCCCTGGACCCTTTTCAGTCGAGGTACTTCTTTTGGTCTGTCTTCCTATTTTGTGTTTCGATGCAATGTTAGTTTAGTTTTAAGGATGGGTCACCTGAATTGGGTGTTTGATTGTGAAATACCCTAAATGTGAGAATCGGGAACAGTGAGCATCTTTGAATCGAGTTGGATAGACTGTAATGGGTTGCCTGAATTGATGTATTATTGAACTTGGTTCGAAAATGGAAGGATTTCGGTGTCCGATTGGACTTCGAGTATTTGCTGATTACAAGTGCCAAGAGGAATTCTAGGCTTTTTGCTGGTTTATGAAATTGTGAAAAGTTGCTTTTGTTTTATTTTGTTTTTTTCAACATTGTTCAAAACCTGTTTCCTTAAGATTCTTAATTTGTTGTTTTATCCTCAAGTCTGTTACCATGTTACGCGTCTGGGGATAAACTTAAATTCAAACCCCTATCGTTTCTTCTTTATCTTTCTCGATATCTCCTTTTCTGTTGCACATGTTTACTCTTCTCTTAATTGGAGTAGCAATGGGTAATGTCCTCACTATTTACAGGAAACTAGGAAAATTAGTTGGAGGTGGAAGAAACCTCAAGAATACTCCAGTCAAAGCCATCTACTCAAGCGAGTTTTCGTCTCTGGATAGGAGTTCTCGCCAGGGCCTTTGGTCTATAAGGTAGCATAAATTGATTTACTTGGAGTTTCCCATTTGTTCTTATGGGGCCAAAGATGGCTATAATTATTATCAGCTATTAACACAATAGACATAAATAATGGATTTTGAAATTATATTCTGTATGCTTAACAGGGATGATGTGCAAATTCCATCTTCACCATACTTCCCCACTTATGCGCAAGGGCAAGGTCCTCCCCCGATGGTGCAGGAACGCTTCCACAGTGTTATAAGCCAGCTTTTCCAATATGTAAGAGTGTAGGTCTGCAGTATTTATTTCCTTCACCCACATTTGGTGTTGTGTAGACTTGTAGGTTGCTATCACCATATTTTGATAATCTTGTTTTCTTCTGGACTAGAGAATTATTCGTTGTGGTGGAGCGGTTGATGATGATATGGCAAATATCATTGTTGCTCAACTTCTATACCTTGATGCTGTTGATCCCAATAAGGTTCCATTTTTC
The DNA here is from genome assembly GCF_001995035.1 of Momordica charantia. Next base: position 37,781 of record NW_019104623.1, read on the forward strand.
TTTTCAATTCATTTTGCCGAAGTAGCTCATATCTAGTCCATCAACATTTCTGCATAATTAACCAATTAAGCCTCTATGCTTCAACTAAATACTTTTGGTATGCTTAACAGGATATCGTCATGTATGTAAATTCCCCTGGTGGATCAGTTACAGCTGGTAATATTGAAATCAGAAAACTATTTCACTGATATTTGTTTCATTGGAAATTGGGATTAGTGTTATCTTTTAACGACTGATTTACTTGGATCTCTGTAGGTATGGCCATTTTTGACACTATGAGGCATATTCGGCCTGATGTATCTACTGTCTGCGTAGGGCTAGCAGCCAGGTACAAGATTCATCGGATCAGTACTTTTATGAGCTGAGATGTTATGTTTTTCTCCATGTATATACCCAAGTGTTATTTACAAAATGTGTTGGGAATAAATATTGTCTGAAATAGTCGTAGATGTCTTCCTCATGTTTACAATTATCATCTTTTTCTATATTGGACTAGTTTTACGGCCTACATAATGCAAATAGTTCGTGAAGGCTGGAGCCTTCATTATTATATTTCCTCCAGAAGGCCAGGTTAATTGAAGTGGATCAAGCTTAGACCAGTCCAAATGTTTTTAGTTTTAGTTTGGTTCACCCTGTAGCTCTACTGCACATATCTGTATTTAAAATCAACAAAATTATGGATTAGGTAGTCCAAGCGATGTTCTGAGGCATAAAACTTGGTGTTTTAGCGTGCTGCCCAAATTTATTGAAGATCTGTCTGGCAAAAAAGGAAAATATATTTACAATGTTTCATAGTCAGGCACGGATGCATGTAACACAGACTCAACTTTTCTCGTGCAATTATATCAATAGCTTAGGAGATAGAAAAAATGGGAAAGAATGAATGACTACGAGGCGTTTTCCTGACCTAGAGCTTTTATCTGTAACCTTTACCCCTCATTTTTTAAATCAATACGTGTGTTCTTGCAATGACCTTTCTGTTTTTTGGATTATGAACAGTATGGGCGCCTTCCTGCTTAGTGCTGGAACTAAAGGTACACGTTTTTTCCTTTATAAATTTTTAGGGGGTTCTCTTTTCATAATTTTTTAAAGTGAAATAGTTTCAGTGTATTAAGTATGCACCTCCTTTCTCTTTAATTTCTGAAGGAAAAAGATACAGCTTGCCAAATTCAAGGATAATGATCCATCAGCCTCTTGGTGGTGCTCAAGGTGGACAGACTGACATCGATATTCAGGTATCCTCATATTCCTCTTGGATGATCAATAGATGATGAAATTCTACATTTTTTCATAATTCTTGTAATATTTCCTTTCGCTTTATTCTATTGTCAAGGTATTTCATTATAATTTATGATAGAGCTCTGAGGGTGAGTTTGGGGAGTTATCTGAACTAAGCATTTTTTAAAATCAGAAGGCTTTTTTTTAAGTACTTCCAATGAGAAGTGCTTTTGATGAATTAGTTTGTTGTCTGAGTCCGGTATTTCAAAATGGCTTTTGCCCTAATTGGAAATGCAGAGAGTGGGTTAAGGCGATGTTAATGAGAGAAAACATGTGTAGAGAGAAAGCATGTGCCAAAAGTTGATGAGAAAAAACATGTAGAGAGAATCTAGGGAGAGAAATTAATGAGGGGTGAAAAGGAAGATTGGTTAGAGGAAGTTTGTGTATGGTGAAATAAGTGAGTATGGGTGTAAAGACAATCTACGGAGTGAAAGTGTGTGTACAAAGAGATAAGTGGGATAAAGTATACCTGTACAAAGAGATGAGTGAGAGGAAGTCCATGAAAAGAGAGATAAGTAAGAGAAGTGGGGTAGAGAGAGACTAATGATAGAATTTAGGCCCAGTCCAGTCCAAATTTTGTTCTAAGGAAGCCCATTTCGTTCGTGATTGAGAATACAAATTTGAAACAATGAATCTAACAAAAAGATAGTGATAGATTGCTTTTCATTTATCAATTGTAGTAGGAAAGTATATTGCCTGGGATTAAGATATTATAGATTCTCTGGTTTCATCCATGTCAATGTCAAATATTTTCTGAGAAGCCAGTCCCTCACCGTAACTTGCTTGTCAGGCAAATGAAATGTTGCATCATAAGGCAAATCTTAATGGGTATCTTTCCTACCACACCGGTCAAAGTCTCGAGAAGATTAACCAGGATACAGATCGCGATTTCTTCATGAGTGCCAAAGAAGCCAAAGAATATGGACTCATAGATGGAGTTATCATGAATCCTCTCAAAGCCCTCCAACCTTTAGCAGCTGCAGCTGCCACAGAAGCCGAGCCGGGTGCGTAAATTTTATCCCGCTGTGTGACCAACTAGATATTCATCTTGTAGATTTAAAAGCAAAAAATAATCTTTAGTGTATGAAGATTTCGACCATTAACAACATGGCTCCCATGCTTTTATTGTAGCTTAAGCTTGAGAAATAGCTCTCTCTTAGTTAAATCTGTGGTTTCACACTTTTGATTTATTGTTGCTTGTTTCATTACACAAGATATTATATTGAAATGTCCATTAAATTTTAGCCTCTCTAATTGGTTGGGATACCATGAATGATGCTAAGCCCAACACTTGGCGACGTCTGATTAGTTGTTTTGAAAAGATGCCGCCGACCCTATAAAAGACTTCATTATTATGTGGTCACTTTGTTGATTGTGGATTAATTCGTGTTAGGTTTCAATAAGAATTTCTAATGCATTCTGTTGCTTTCCATGTACGTTGCAGAGGGAGGGTTTCTTATCCATGAACTTTGGTTGTTTCTGATATTTAAGTTTTTTTTTTCAATGGAGTTGTTGCATTATTGGTATGTTTCTGGAGAAATCTGGTCCTGAACTAGAGTTACTTTCATTGTAAATTATTTTTATAAGAAATATTTCAATAAGATAAAATGAAAGAATATATAAAGTGGATACAAAAGATAAGCTTGACAAAAGGGATCGATCTATAAAGAACTTGAGAAGAATAATACCAAACTGATGATTACAGGAACGCTTGAGATCAACACCCACATAGTTAAATCTACTCTCAAACTTCCTCTCAAGATCTCTCAACCTATTTCTTTCAAGCTCAACACCCACATAAAATAGCAAACAACTGGAATTATTAGTCATTATTGATATTGATGATGTTTCCATCTTGTTTCTTTATTATTTTGGTTTTGGAAATGGGAAATTGGATTGTGTTTTATAAGTACACACGTGCACGTGTGGTGCATCTGAATTTTTATAGTTTTTATTTTAATGTTTAAAAACACTAAAATGATTTTTTTTCCTATAAAAAACACATATTCATAAATTTTTCATCTTTTTATTTCCTAATCATAACCATGTATAAAAGCAAATAAAACTTTGTTTTGATTTATTATTTGAGTCGTTGAAAAAGAAAATGATAAAAAAAAAGAGTATGTGATCTCTTAAACTTTTTGAATAAATTATTTATATATGGTAGGTAATCAAGTATTATTTTTAGAATAACAACTATTAACATTGCATTGGAAAAAAACTAAAAGTTGAATGTTCAATCAAATAATCTAACAAAAATATAAGAAAATACGAGACATTGTGGAAAATAAAAAGTAACAAAACTTTTGAAATTCCTTATTAAGTTATAACTTTTTAATTAATTCATAGAAACAGACAAATAAAACTATACATATTCTAACTCTTCTAACATCTGAGAAGTTGAGTTTTTGAGAGAGATAAAATTAATTTGAGAAAATTTGAATTTGTAAGGACCAAGATAATATATTTTGAAAGAAATGAAAAAGAAAAAAGAAGAAAAAATTGAGGGAAGCGGGGCAGGAGAGAAAGAGAAGGAAAGAATATTATTGAACATAAATATTATCCCTAAAATAAATATGAAAATGTTTAAATTAAAAGAATAAAGTAGGGAAAAAAAAGTTTCTCCCTATAGCCTCATTGTTTGATAGAATAGATGTTTGGACGACTTTTGAGAGTAGTGCTTTTGCGTGAATGATTTTTCTACTAAAGTTACTTTATAGCGTGTGTTTGACATGTCTTGAAAAATATATTTTTAAGAAGAAAATGAGTTCAATACTCCCTCTAAAAGTACTTAAAGTAACTTTTATCCATTTTTATAAATTTTCAAACCACTTTTCATCATCAAAATAATTAGAAACTTAGAAGCGCTTTTTTATTTGGTAAACAACACTTTTTACAGTTTAAAATTTTAATCAAATATTATCATTTCTTAAAAATGTGCTTTTATAGCTCTCGATTCTGATTACGTTTAACTATTTGCAATTATATTATAATTTGAAACTCGTAAACTTTTGCAAATTGAAAATGAAAGAAGTGGAAATTAACTATTTTTCCCTCATATTGTTATTTTATTCTCTTTTTTTTTTTATTTCATTGGCTTGTAAAAAATTAATAGGAAGGGTCCTTTTAAATAAACAATTTTTTTTATTTGAGGATAGCTTTCAAATACGCACCCTACTTATTATTAAAACAAAAAATTATTTGTTTTATTTAATTTACATTCGTGAATAATTTATTTTTATAAACTATATTGCGATTATTTTTAAATCATGTTGAAATAATTTCTCATCTTTAACATTTTCCTCTAGATTGATGCTGAATCTACCCGCATAATTGTTCCAACTTTTATCATCTTTAATCTTCTCGTAATTTAAAATTTCATCTATTATTTTTTTATATGTATATATATGTGAGTGACCAGATTGATTTGCTCAAATCTTGACTATTCTCACAACACAACCGTTTGACTCTACTACAATATCGTTGTCAAGATAATTTGTGAGATATATATAAAATTTAATCTATTTGCTACTACATTAAACTGCAATGATATATTTACAAAAGAGAGATAATCGACATGACATCTACTCGAACACGTTGTTAAAGATTGTGAAGTTAACAAAAAGGTGAGAGAGAAAATTAACAAAATAATAAAAAAAAAAAGAGTCTTACTATGAAGAAGATTAGTACTTTAAATTATTTGAGTGTAGTATGACATTTTGAATGAAGTGAAATCACTCAAATCCATTTGAAAGCTGGTCTAAAAAAGAATGACTTATATGGGCAGAAGAAAGGACTGTCCTTAAAGCTAATTTAGGATTATGCATACAAGATATGGGCATTTTAATTTTGGTACACAAAGTACAAAGTGGACTTTTTGGATAAAAGATTTGGGTATGGCTGACAAATAAGAGAAAAAAATGTCAAAAAAATAAAGAAGATATTTTTTCTGTCTTTTAAAAAGTAAATAACTGTCAAATTTTTAGTAACAATTCAGAGGAAGATAGGTACATCAGACCGGTAGATCGATTGATACCTAAGTATTATTCATTTCTTTAGGTCTCAAAACTAGAAAGATTGTATCAAAAAATTATTTTTAACACAATTTATTTTCAATCATTGACTAAATATATCCCTGATGTTTGTATCATTTTTAATTTTCTCTAATTTTTTATTAAAAAATTTCCAATCTTATCCTTTAGGTGCTTAAAACATTAACAATCTCGTATATCCTTAATAGATTCTTAAAATTCATGGATCTATTAGATACAAAATTAAAAAATCAAGATTCTATTAAACAAAAAATTAGAAATTTAAAAACTTACTAAATACTTTTTAAGGTTCAAGAACGAAGTTTAACTCTCCCGACTAGATAAAAAGGGGAAGTGAGAGATGTCCCACTCTTCACAACTGCCCAAAACCAAAAGCAGATCATGTCTTCTCTATCCTTCATATCCTTCCTTTCCCCACTCGTGAATCTCGTGCCATTTTTCCTCCTTTCTCTTTTTCTCTGTCTTAAATATCTATACTATCCACAAATAACCCTAATCTCCTCTCTCTCTAACTACATTTTCTTGTACTAAGACGTCGAGTTTATACTTGATGTATCAATTTGTCTATTTCGAGTCTTACATTTTCCGATCTTATTTAAACCAACCATCACACTCTCAATGGATTAGCCTAATGATAGAAAGACTTTTAAAGAAATGAGTTCAAACAACACCTCGCCGTAACCACCCACTTTAGGATATTAAAATCCTACCGATCAAGGTGGTTTGGAGTGAGGGTTTGTATAGGCTTGGCTTAAGAGATGTCAAATCTATGTTTGCCCCGTGAATTTGTCAAGCTTGGGGGTTATTGGTTAAATCCGCACACCCTTATACAATTTTCATGAGCTTGAATAGGTTTTTTAAACACAAACTTTCTAAACTCTTCCCTTAATCTCATAGGCTTTTATAATCCAAATTACTTGACGTCAAATTTCACCCCAAATGTTCCTATCGTACCAGCATGAGCTTAACTAATTGAGTTAAGACACCTATCTCCGATCAAAAGATCGTAAGTTCGAATCTATACTTCACATGTTGTACTAACAAAAAGAACTCCTATCATTATATCAGAGTTTAGGTATATACATAAACTATCCCAAATAATCTAATAGATACTACATCAAGTTTAAACTTATATCTTAAACTATCATCTATCAGATTAGGAGTTCACAAATGTATATTTCTCAAACTCAAGATCCAAACTTTACAAACTCAGTTTTCTCAAATCCATAACCCAAGCACCAAGTTGAAGGGTTTGGAGATACATAATGCTATATCACTGCAACAACTCTCAGATAGCAAAGTTCAGATTTAGTAGCCCTCTTATTACTTTGAAATACTACATTTATCTATCCTCCCACATCTCTTTTAACTTAAACTCAAATGAAAAACTTTACCCAAACAAGAAACAAAAAGGAAATAGGGCAAAGGGTCTTCTCTTTCATGAAAAAAGAGACAAAAAGGGCAAATTGGAAAAGCTTGAAATAGTGGTTAAAATAAAAAATGTAAAAATAGACATATTTTTTATTACTAGGCAAAATATGCACAACTTTCAAAGATCAGAAGAAGGGAGCACTAGAAAAACAGCACAAAGATCAAGAAGGGGCAGCAGAGATCCTAATTTCATCAAAAAAGTAGCCTCTCATATTCAAGCTTGAAAATGGTGGAGGAGTGGGCAACTCCTCAAGTTCATCAAAGAAGTCATTTTCTTCTGACTTGTTTGTTGCAGCTGACAAGTTTATGAGCTGATGAGAACATGAAGAAGAAGAAGACACATTATTAGTTTGCTCCAACACTTCTTCTTCTTCCTCTTCTTCTTCTTCTTCTTCTTCTTCTTCTTCTTCTTCTTCTTCAATCATTTCTTCTATTGCTTCTCCATCACTTGGAATAATAATGCTGTGATCTTGCTTCATGATCTCTTGCCCTTGATTTGGAACAAGATCCTGGCTCTGATCCAACGGCTGGGGTTGAATCTCCTCTGATTGTTGATCCAAATTGAGGGTGGAGATGCTAGGACCTGGATGGTTATGGCTTGAAGTATATGTTATGATGAACATTGAACCATCTGTTTTGCATCTCTCAACTTGCTTTTTTGCAGAACAGCCCTTGGTTGTGCTACATCTATAATAACCCCTAAAAAGAAGAAGAAAAAAACCCTGTTTGAATTAAAGAAAAAGGGAAGAGAAAAAAGGGGGCTTTTTTTTTTGTGTGTGTGTGGAAGGAATGAAAATGGAACCTTGGATATGGAGATCCTTTAATGGGTTTTTGGCCATATTTTCTCCAAGACCAAAAATCAGGAGGTGGCCCTTCATTCTTCAACTTCCCTGTTGTGGCCTTTATAGACCCAATTTTTACAGTAACCACAGTCTTTTGCACAACTTTTCTGCAAAAACATGAAGAAATGGAGGCAAAAACAAAAATAGTTGTTCTTTTTTTCACCCAAAAGATCCAAAAGAACAATTTTTTTCCAAAAGGGTTTGAAAAAAAACCAACCTTTTTCTGGAAGCACCATCTTCTTCATCTGGGTTTGGTTTTTTTAGAGAGAGAGAATGATCAGAAACCTCCATCGCTGCCTTTGCCTATAATTTTCTTCTTCCTCTCTTCTTCTTCTAAGCATTTGTGAGAGAGAAAAGTGAAGGACTAGGATGATGAAGAAGGTGCAGAGCCCATTTTGATGAAGAGAGAGAAAGATGGGGGAAAGATGACAAAACTACCCTCCCCAAGTTGCTGTCTTTTGTTTCTCATCACTCATTTAATATATAGAGAGAGAGAAAGGTTTGGGAATTACATCAAGGCCACTGTCTACAACCTCCCCATGCGCCCTTCTCCTCAACCAACCCCACGCCTTGGATTTACAAATTTACAATATACAAAATTAAAGAAATAAGGGGCTATTATTGTAATCCATAGAAGAAGAATGGTGCCCCACGCTAAACTATTTGTGGGGCCTAAGGGTAAATTGGGAAAATTTTGTGGCCTATTTGGTATCGGTATCGTTTTTCGTTTAAATTTTGACAACAGAGAAAATAAGTTTCTAATTTATGGCTCAGTTTTCAATTTTATCATTCTTCAGGACCATGTAATTTTATCCTTTTTTTTTATTAAAAATGGAAAAACAATAACAAGAAATGATCAAATGAACCTTTAAAATGTCATGCTAATATAGATACTATTTTCATTTATTATCAACTTCGTCGATATTATTTAAAAAGAATGATGAGGTGAAAAAAATTTATGGGGTTAACCTATGAAATATGTATTATGGGAGATTGAAAATTTTTATATTTTATGTTTGTGTTAGTGTGATTTTCTTTTAAAATATTATATCACCAAGGGAAGGTGTGAATTTAACTCAGTAATCTTTTTAAGAAAAATATGGATGTCTTAGTTTTAATATCGTCTTTAATATTTAAAATAAAACTTGGACTGAATATACAAAATGATGATGGTAATTCTTAATTTGGTTCTGGGTCATATTAATTTATTGATTTTACCTTTAATTATTAACGATTGTTAATTAAGTTCTATCATAAAATTTTTGTTAAAACAAATTGATGCAATATTAAATTATTGTTTTATCAACGTATTTCACACATGTTTAATATTTCTTTCGAGTTTTATGATGATCACATGTGAAATTAAATGAATGCTAGCAACTAACAACTTTATAAAAAAGAATCTTATTTTTTAAATTTATGCATCATTATTCTTTTAACATTTGGTAGTGATAAAAGCTTCCCTTTGAAATTTAAAAAATGAAGTTTTATATGGGTTGGGTAAGTTTTTTCTCGGTGGACATGTCATTTTATTGAATCAAAATATAAAGTATTTTCCATTCAACTATCAGAACTATATTGATATTATGTCACATATTTTATTAATGAGTATTGATAAGCTACGAAAGTAAAAACTTGAATTAAAAAGAATCAATACATGTAAAAAATGAAATTGAAAAATACGAACATGTTAAAGGAATAAATTATATATTTAGCCATTTTTAATATACAACTATTCTGGCCTTTCAACTAATTAAAAAAATTTATAAAATTTTGATGATGCTTGATTATATTTTAAAAGGTTTGATTCTCATCTACTCTAGAACTTTTAAGATTATCTTATTTTGGTCTCTCAACTTTTAAGATATCTATTTTAATTTTAAAATTTTAAAATTTATTACATTTTAATCAACAAACATTTAAATAACTCGATCATGTGAGCATAAACTTAAATTTATAGGTCATTTAAGATGTGTATTTTACGGATAACAATATTAGGTGATACTTAATAGTATAACAGTAAAAGATTAAAATAACTCTTACTTTGAAATTATATGGATTAAACTAGGATTTAAATCAATAATATATAAAAAAGGGTGTTTTTCAAAATTGTAAAAATACTTGGAAGTATTATTACAAAAGTACCATTTTAAAATGAAGTGCTTTCTTATTTAAGGCAAACACTTTAAAATATTGTTCTAAAAAAAGCACTAATTCATATCCATAATGCCACACCCACCAAGAAGTTAATGGAACTTTAAGGAACTTGTTGAATCAACTTTATATCCTCACCACACACAAGAATTTGGAGACTATGCAATTGCAAATTGTCATCATTTTCATTAAGAAGGTCTCAAAAGTAAACTTTGAAAGAAAGACTCCCTAAATTAGCTACCCATTATAGATTCTGTTTGGGGAAGAGAATACCCTGGACACGTGGAGGACCCCTATTGGTGCTCCAAGATGACTCATGAGTCATGCCCAGCTCGGACGGCTGAGATCACCACCACTAGCATTGACAGATGCTAAGTATGAAGGCCGAGGTGAACCTGGCCGAGGTCCGACCTACCGGGAAGCTCGGTGGGGGCCGATGTGAGCTACTGTCAGCGGCGTGATTATCGGGTATAACCGTCGGTCCCGAGATTACCGGGTGTAACCGTCGCGAGATTAACGGGACTACCACCCATAAGTAGAGGACTTCACTCCACGATCAGGTACGATGATTTCTGACCTCGAACTAAACTGGGAATCCGACCTATACTGACTTGATCGTCGGAGTGCTCACCTTTTTGTGCAGGTCCGCCCAGGTATTCAGATCGGTCCGGAGGCCGAGTTCGAGCTGCAATCTGAAGTACACTGTTGTGCATATCCTTGCATAAACAGATTCTTTTATGATACAATTCTCATTTTCCACCCTCTCTTTTTTATCTTTGTAAAATCCTCCCCAACCAAATGAAAGTGAGCCGAGCTTTTTCATGAATAACGGATGACTTATACTAACTTCTAAAGTATTAAAACATTTGTCGTTTCAAAAATTTTGAAACTGCCAAAATAAGGATGGTGAGAAACCATCAATATTTGTCTTTCTAATGAACCGTTATAGAAATCTTTGAGATCTTGAATTTATATCACCTAATGTTCGATTCTACTTATTCTTAACTTCCACCAATGGTTGAATTTTCTTACGAGAATTAATTGAGGCTCAATTACAGAAGTTCTTAGGTAACGCTTAGAACAACTTCATAATATTTATTGTGTGTTACTTTATTATTATTTTTTTTAATTGAAAAAATAAATTTTTATTAACAGTTTTAAGGTCAAATTGTAATGACTATTTTCTATTAGTTTAAGAACGGACCTTACGATATTAAATTTTTTTTTTTAAATCTTACGGATTCCTCCCCATAGTAGTTAAAGTACAAGTCTAAACTCACAAAATATAATGATCTAGTATTGTTGCAATATTGTAACTTACAAACGATGAACCCCAAAAATTGTTCAAAAAGCTTTGAAATTTTCTCATATTGAACCGCCAAATTTTCTTGATTTTTTTCCACCTTTTGAACAATATAAAGGAAAATTAATTTTACAAATTAGTAAACTTGGCAATTTACTAATTTTGTATTGTTTTTTTGTTTTTAATCAAACTTGGCAATTTACTATTGATTTCAAATGATCAGTTATATGGAAAAAATGGGTAAGATCCATGGTCCAAATAGGCCCAATTCTGAACAATAACCATAGTCTCCAGAATTACTTCATTGGATCAACTAAACTAGATGTGTATGAAAAATATGGTTTGAATATTTAAAATAAAGATAAAATAGTTTTATCTGAAATAAAAGAATATTATAATGACTAAAATTTCTAATTCTCTGGCCCACCAAAAAAGGGGTTAGTTTAAAACTATAAGAGTTTCACGAAGGTAGAACCGTTCTACCAACTTAATATGAGCCCAGCATAATTCAGCACTTATAAAATATTTTAAAAATTTAGAGATTTATTAGACATAATTTAATTTTGTGTTTAATAAATAATTTTTTAATTTTGTGTCTAATAGCCAAAGCAAACACAGTTAGCAGTAATTGACATTTTGAATTTTAAAAACGTATCAAGATTCATTAGACACAACCTTAAAAACACCCTTTGTTGTTTCACAAGTAAACTAATAATTTAACCAATATTATATTTCAAAAAATTAAAAAGAAAGGAATGCAGTCACATATTCCATTCCACACCCTTCAATCCATTCCACTAAGTTTTGCTCATCTTTCTTTTTTTTTTTCTTTATGATATAAACATAAAAATACATATATATTTTTAATATATTACATACATGCATATACAAAAGATAAAATATATAGTTGATGATTGGACCAAGTCTCAGTCAACTCATCATCTGAATCTGTGGACGTGGCATCCACTTTATAGTTATGAGATTATTCCAAACAGCAAACTAATTATCAACTTTATAAACATTATTTCATTTGCCATCTCATGTATATTAATACACCAAACAAATCCTTCGTCTTCTTAAAAAAAAAAAATCTAACAGAATTATTTTTGTCCATTTCCTAATTTCTTGTTTGCTCTCT
>NW_019104623.1:62306-88244 GCF_001995035.1 Momordica charantia
GCTAAAGCTAATGTCACCTCGCACCTCGTACTTTTGAGGTCGCGCCTTAAAAAATACTTGAAATTTTGAATTCGAATCTCTGTCTAGTATTCAATGCATTGCACCAACTCTGGATTTTTTAACATCGCACCCTTGACTTAAAAACGTTAAAAGGCTAATAATCTAAGTCTGTAGTTGTTCTTCATATCGTACATGGTACCCTCAGGTTTAGAGACTTGATCATTTTGAACTTTTCACATCGTCCCTTTACCTTGAAGGTTTGAATTTTAAGTTCATCAGTGGTTTTGGCATCGCACCTCGTACCCTTAGGTTTTGGAGGATTGAATTTTAACCGACTGCTGGAATGTGATCGCGTGGGAGTCCGTGGCCCCCATTTAATTTCTGGTCGAACTCGGAATCATGAAATTAAATCATCACATTTATTCCGATCATAATTCTTTTGAAACAGTGTTTACAGATCCATTGAAAACCCTTTTGGCATTTCAAGGATAATAACGCTTCAGGTGCTCCGCGTTCCACAGGTGCGCGAGGACGTCTCCTTTCAGATCGGCCAATACGTACGTCCCAGGTCGGACTATGCCCTTGACCTCAAACGTGCCCTCCCAGGTCGGATCAAGAGAAAACCGAGAGATCTCCAAACCAAGAAAATATTTGGCATGACCCAAATCTTTCAATTGAAAATGAGAACATAACAATGCTTTAACAGAAGCAATAATAGCAGGAGAAGGTCCGATAATAAGAATATCATCGACATACACAAGTAAAGCCACAAAAGTAGTACTCGATCCGTGAGTAAACAATGAATAATCAGCCTTGGATTGAGAAAAACCAAAAGCAAGAAAGGCACTGAAGAACTTAGAAAACCATTGTTGGACGTCTGTTTGAGTCCATAAATTGACTTGTTTAAACGACAGACCAAAGGCCGACTAGATGACATGAAAGCTGAATAATAACCTAGAGGCAACGACATATCTACTCTTCAAACAAATCACCATTTAAAAAGGCGTTATTAACGTCCATTTGTACCACCGGCCAAGCAAAAGAAGCGGATAGTATTAAGAAAACCTTAACAGTGAGAATTTTCGCTACCGGAGAGAAATTATCTAAAAAGTCAATCCCTTCCAACTGATTGTAACCTTTGGCAACGAGGCGTGCTTTATATCGATTAATAGAACCATCGGAATTATATTTAACTCGGTAGACCCACTTACAGCTAATTGTATGATGACTAGAGGGTAACAGTACCAAACTCTAAGTATTTGTGCGCTCTCGTCATCCATAGCTTGCTTCCAGTGAGAATGTTTAATAGCTTCATGAAAAAAACAGGGTTTATACTCAGCAATGACTTTGAGTTTGACGATGTGCAGCTGAGAAGTCTTTGTATGAAAGATAATTCTCAAGAGGATGGGGAATGAAAGACCCAAAAATAGCTGGAGAAGAAGATAAGAGATTGCAATGGTAATCTCGTAAAAAACCAGGTGGGTAGCGTGCACGTTGAGAACGCCGAAGCTCAGTAGAAGGTTCAAATGGCTGCACATTAAAAGGCTGCACAATTGAGTCAGTAAGGCAGTAGCTAAATTATTAGGTGTATCAGAAGCTACTAGTGGGAGACCATGAGAAGAAGTATTGGGTAAAAGAATATCACTAATGGAAGAATTATGGCCAACCGACCTAGTAGGTGAATTAATATCAACATTAATGGTATTAGCAGCAGTGTCCTCATCACCAGAAAGTGGACCGTTCAAGGGTACGGATGAGGTAGTGATATTAGAAAATCCCATAGGGTCAGTAAGAGCCATGTTCGGTGAAGGGTAGGGGAGTACAAAATCAGAAAACTCAACTACCAGAGATGTGTCCGAAGTAAAAATAGAGTGAAAAGGAAAATATGCTTCATGGAACACAACATCCCGCGACATAAAAATCTGTCTTTGGACAACATCATATAGTTTGTACCCTTTGACCCCCGGTGGATAGCATAGAAAAACACAAGCAGTCGCACGAACATCAAATTTTCAGCAATGAGAACTCAATGTTGAAGCATAACATAAACAACCAAAAACCCGCAAGGATGAATAATCCATAGGCTTATGATATAATACTGTGAAAGGATCAACATTCGACAATAATGGCATTGGAGTACGATTAATAATATACGCAATAGTTAAAATACAATCACTCCAAAACTTGATAGGTACTCGGGACTGAAAAAACAGAGCACGAGCAACATTCAATAAATGCTGATGTTTACGTTCAACTACGAAATTTTGCTAGGGCGCTCAACACAAGAAAACTGATGTATAATACCTGTAGAGGCAAAAAATTCAGTGAATTGTAGTTCAAGAGCATTGTCTGATCTAAACACCTTCACTTCTTTAGAAAATTGCGTCTCAACAAGTTTAAAAAAACGTGATAATAATAAAAACATCAGATTGCTTCATAAGATCAACCCAGGCAAATCGTGAGCAATCATAAACTAGAGTCGAAAAATACGAATGACCATGATATGAGGGTGTATGAAAATGATCCCATACATTGCAATATATTAAGTCGAAAATAGAATCAACACATTATTTTGTGAAGGAAACAAAAGACGTCTTTGCTTAACTAAATGGCATATAAGGCATGGAGAAGAACCATGACATGAATAAAAAAAGTTCAAAGTTCCTTTCAACAAATCTAAACATTTAGGAGATAGATATCCTAAACGATGATGACGAATGGTTGTAGAAACCTTACAGACAACATATGTATTATTGGTGAAAGCATTTGAGGAACACGACAGCAAATATAATCTGTTCAAGCACACAGTCCTACCAATCATCTTCAATTGTAACTTGTCCTGAATGAGACAATAGCTAGAAGAGAAAATAATAGAGTATGCACCAGAAACAAGTAAGGAGCTGACAAACAGCATATTATATGTAAATTTATGGTCAAAAAAGAACATCTCTCAGTATAAAACCGGCTGAAATACACACATCTCCAACATAATCAACACTGACGCGAGTGAGCGTTGGAAGAATTACTGATGTGTTATAAGTGCAGAGTAGATTGTGGAAAAGTTCTTTGGAATGACATATGTGACTTGAGACTCCAGAATCAATGATCCAACAATCAGATTGGGAACGAGCAGATAAAACAAAGAAATAGGTACCTACCACATGAGACACGGATGACATTGCAGTAATACTTTCAGATTTCGCAGCAGATAAATGTGTGTGAAGAAGATCTATTAGTTGACCATATCGACTAGTGCTCAAGCTTGCAAAGAAAGCCGACTGATTAAGAGGAGCAATTAGAAGACTGGTCTAAGATGGAATTTGTTTATCTGCTGAAGATAAAGCAGGAGAAGTCGATATAGAATTCGACGAAGTTGGAGTAGGGCTGCGTTGTCTATATCTTGGTGGATAACCATGAAGTTTATAGCAACATTCAATAATGTGTCCTTTGATCCCGCAGTGTGTACAGAAAGGGCGTTGAAACTCTTTTTTACGGAATCGATCATTTTGAGGCCGTTTTGATACTTCCTTAGCAGCAAGTGCGATTGAATCTGGAGAAAAGATCATGTTACGAACAGACCTATGATTTTCCTCTTGAATTAGAAGAGAGAATACCTTATTTATAGGAGGCATAGGATCCATAAACAAGATTTGTGCCCGAACTCCGGCATAGGATTCATTGAGTCCCATTAGGAACATCATGACATATTCAGAATTGAAATGATTCAAAACTTGCTTCAAACCTCCGCAAGTACAAGCGTTCGAAAGATGGTATTCGCTCAACTCTTGCCAAACAGTTTTTAGTTTTGTATAGTAAGCCTCTATAGTAACAAATTCCTTTCGTAATTGATAAATTCTCGGTCCATTACTCTGTTGAAAACGATCTCGAAGTTCATTCCATATGTCACTCGCTGAATCTGAATAGACGAGACTAGCAGCAATGTCACGAGATACAGAGTTCATTATCCATAAAATAATGACATCGTTGTTGCATTTCCAAGCAGACAGCATGTTATCCTTTGGCTTGTCAATAGTTCTGTGATAAATCCGACCTTGTTTTTTGCTGAAAGTGCAATTAGCATTGCACGACTCCATGAATTATAGTTATTAACCCCTCTGAGCTGTTGAGTAAGTAGCCAGACCAAACGAATGATGCAAAAGGTAAGGGTTTAATTGATTTTCCATATTCGAAAATTCACGAACGCAGTTGAGTTTTTACCTCTCCTTTGACCTAACATATTTTTGTCAATAGTTTAAAAAACCTAACATTATTATTTTAAACTAACATTATTTTTATAATTTATTTTTAAAATTAGATTATTTTAAAATTTTGTCCAAAATCAGATGTATCTATTAAATAAATAAAAAATTGATTAATTTAGTGTGATTTATCAGACAAATAACAAAAAGAAAAAAGAAAAGAAAATGTAAATAGTTAGACAAAATAAATTAACTCATGCATGTTTTGAATTCATTTCATAGACTACATTTTTTTTGAGAAAGACTACAACTCTATTTTCTTGATATTTATCCGCTTTCTTATGTCATTTGCTGACACGTCTTTTTCAAATGAATTAAGGTCCCTTTCAAAAAAAAAAGAAAAAAATCAATTAAAGTCAAAGTGGAGAGGGAACGAGGGTTGCCCCTTGACAATTTATAAGAAAAAGTCAATATTAATTATTAAAAAAAACTGAAGGTCGGTCGTCTCTATAAGAGATACCATTTAGATTGGACGTCACGTAATTTTTTTTAAAAATTTGAACGTGGTCGTCTCTTTGGGTGGGTCGTCTCTTCAAGAGACAACTATTCGGTCGGTTCATTACTGGAAAACAAGAAAGATATAATTTTTTATATTATATATTATTTAGTAGTTTTAAGGTAAAAAATCTTTTGATGTAATGGGTGTACTGCTACCCTAATATCTCTTCCATTCCTAAATAATATATAATATAAAAAATTATATTTTTTTTCCATAAATGAACCGATTGGAGATGACCATCCCACATGGTCGTCTTTTAGAGACGACCACGTTCAAATTTTAAAAAAAATTTACGTGGCGCCGACGCCACGTCTAAATGGTCGTCTCTTGAAGAGACAACCAACTTTCAGTTTTTTAAAACTACTATATTTTTAAAATAAGTTTCAAAATATACAATATTTTTAATATTTTTAATTAAACAACTATATTTTTAAAATAAGTTTCATTTATAACCATATTAAAAAAAAACCCAAATAATTATGTTTTCTTTTCTTTTTAAAGAAATCGCAAATTGTAAATTCAGGATAAAATTAAAAAATAATACTTACCTCTAGCTAGCAATTAAATTTGTAGATCAAAAATTTTGAAGAGAAGATATGATAGGACATATGAATTTATGCAGACCCTCCATCAATCGTTTTATCAGGAGAAAAAACAAATAATAAAAATATTGATAAAATACATATTAAAAAAATAAAGAGACCTAAAAAATTAACTCACTCATTTTTTATTCTTGTTTCTCACGTTGTTGTTATTGATCTCCCAATGCAATCAATCAATTGTGTAATTGATCTCCCAATGCAATCAATCAATTGTGTACTTAGAGGGGTACTTAGAGGGAGGAGAAACATGAAATGCAAGCTGAATAACGTTCCTTTTGGCAAGAAAAATGTGGTGTTGAATTTTGAAGAGGTAAGTTTTTTTTGTTTAAAATAATATTGATTAAATTGGAAAAAGAAAACCAATGATTAGGTTGTAAAACCACATCGAGGCTCTGCCTTAATTGGGAGTGTGAAATAAAATTATATAAAATTTAATGAAATTTCAGTGCTCCCAGTCGTCCAGAATTCCCCGTTACTGAGTGGAGCCACGTTACTGTGTTGTGTAGGTGTCCATTTCAGAGTTACTCAGGTCTACGCTCTAGCTTGAGCTTCAGGTTTCTTCTTCCTCAACCTCGATTCCGTTGCAGACCACACCCAATGCGCCAGCCATGGTGTCCACACCAATCGATTCCGACGCCAAATTCACTGTCAGTCTCTCTCGCTCCAACACTTTACTTTTCCCCTCTTCCTCTCCATCGTGGACTGTTTCTTCCTTCTTTTGACGATCATTTAAACAAGCAATTGATGATTGATTCCTTTGTTGCTTTTAAATTTTAAAGAAATCGGTTGGGATCCTTGTGCTAGAGATTCCGGAATTCGGGTGCTGAGGAAGTTCTTGTTTGGAGTTTTGGGATTTCTTCGTTTCTTAATTTTGTATGCTTCGGAATCGTAACGGTTTTTGTATCCCATGATTTTCCCGCGAAAATTTGATGCACCCGAACGGTGAATTGATTGATGTGATCCGGGATTTTTATTTGAGAATTCCATTTGTTTCATTTGGTTTCTGAGTATATGACTGTACGGCTATGTATTTTTCCCCATTCATTGACAGGTTTCAGAGGGAGAGCAACCGACTAGTGTTTTTGGGTGCTTGACGAACCAGGTAAATACGCTCAAAAGGCAAATTCAAGCAGAGAGAGTTGTTTCAGTAAAGGTAAATTGCAGAGAAGTCTTTTTCTTTTTTTAATTATAAGTTTGATCATTATGTTTATTTAATTCATGTACCTTAGAAAGTTTACCGTAAGTGTCTAAACTGTTAAGTGATTGTGTCTATCTAGTCACTTTAGTTTAAAAAATTTCAAATAAGTTTATAAATTTTTAATTTTATGTCTAATTTCATATGACACTCTAAATTGTACCTTAAAAAGTTTACGGTAAGTGTCTAAATTTTTAAGTGGTTGTGTCCACCCAGTCACTGTAGTTTAAAAAGTTTCAAATAGGTGCATAAACTTTTAATTTTATGTCTAATTTCATATGACACTCTAAATTTGTTATTTAAGAATTACGTCCAAAATCAACGTGCCACATGATTCTTAAATAATATTGGTTAGTGTGCCATATAAGTGTGAAATAAATTAATAACAAGGATCTACTGGATAATAAATTGAAATTTTGGGGACTTAGCAACTAAGTTCAAGGACTAAATAAATCTAACCTCAAAAGTTTAGAACCTATTATAAGCTTTGTAAGCATGGAGACTGAGTAGACACGGCCTTAAAAGTTCAGGCCCGAACTTGTAAACTGCCCTCCATATTGATCATCTAGTAATGAACAAGCTGATAAGCAAGTCTTTCGAGCTTATGTTTTGACCCAACTGGCCTATCCAAGAAAACTAAATTCATATGATGCTTGTGCAGGAAAAGCTTGAGAACAATGCGCAGAAGCTTGCAAGTAATGTCGCTCAGGTTATGTCTGCAACCTCTAGAAATCCTGTACCATTTATAGAAGAAAATAGGAACGGAAAAATGCTTCTCTCAAGGATGAAGCTTCCCCTATGTAAGTTATCTGGGATTGCTCATGGTGCTGGAGATAAAGACTACATTAACAATCAAGAGGTATTATACTCCATCAGTATTAAACTCCCATACATTGAGAAGTTGCCCCCTTACACAACGTGGATATTTTTGGACAGGTATAGCATTGTTTCAGATCCTTTGCTCATCTTTTCATAAATTTGGCTCTAGAGTTTAGTTATAGATATTTTTTAAAATTTCCCTGTTTTCCAAGAAGGAAAGAAGGATATACTGTTGCATCTAATAGTAATGAATAAGTACTTTGTTGTTGTATATCTATCATATCTATCTCAAATTTGTCTCTCACAGCACAGGAATCAGAGAATGGCTGAAGACCAGTCAGTAGTTGGAAGAAGACGTATTTACTATGATCAGCATGGCAGTGAAGCCTTGATCTGTAGTGACAGTGAGGAAGAACTTGCAGAACCAGAGGAAGAAAAACACGAGTTTTCTGAGGGTGAAGACCGTGTTTTATGGTGAGCTTAATTAGATATTGCTTGCAATGCATGTTTTAATATGAACTGTATTTCTGGTGCTTCATATACCTGCTCAATTATTCAGAGGTGGCTTCTATAGCATTTTTTTCTTCACTGTGAATCTGTGATGGTCATTTCATCCCTGGAGAAGCAAATTTCAGGATCCAATATCTACAATTATTAATATATTTCTTCCTATATTTATTATATTTCTAGATTGTTGTTGCATTTATATTTTGGAGACCAGATGATCTTGACCTGTTGTGTGATACTTTCGGTGGAGAGGTGGCAATATATGAGCAAAATATATTAATAATGAGTTGAACTGGCTATGCTTGCTTATTTATTCTTTTAGAACCTCTGTAGAGCAGTTAAAGTCAATTCTTTTTATATGTTGCATTTTTCAGGATTATTATACAGGAGCATGGAGTAGGCGAGGATGTACTTCAAATTTTAAGTCATTCTATTGGCTGTACCACTTCAGAAATCCAGGTAATAATGGTGAAGCACACTGTTCGCAGTAGTGCTGAACATACATACATACATACGTATTATGCATATTTGTAATGTATGTATGTATGTATAAGGTTATTAGCACAGTCTAAAAACTAAATTTGGGGCACCCATCCTTGTCTATTGCTTGGATAGTAACTTTTATGAGATTTTCAGGAGCGGTATAATGTGCTTAAAGAAAGGAATTACAAAACAGAATCAAGTTCTAAAGTTCTGGAAGAATTTAAGTCTAACAAGGGAATATCTTTATACAAGAGCCTCAGTTCGACATTAGATTCTTTTGATAACCTCTTTTGTCGTCGCTGTATGGTAAGGAATTTTTTTTAGTTTTTCAGTTCTCAGGCATTATTTGTTTAAGCAATAATGGTTAGATTAATTCTGGCCCCTGCATTGAAATGCTGTATTTCTATGGATATCTTTTCTATTCCGAGAATTTAAACAAATTAAAATTTGGAACTCTCTACGACCTCTAGGGGGAGTAGGGGAGAAGTATTTTTTAGAACAAGCAAATCATAATGATTGCTGACTCTATTTCATTCGTTTTTTTTATGTATTGCAATGTTTCAGAAAAAATCTTCTTACGAGGATAGCGTTTTTCTTGATATCTTTGATTAATTTGGTACTTATTCTTATGAACCAATGAAATGCCTATGGTTTGACTTTGTTTCTCATTTTGTCCCCAGTGGTTTTGAAGTTCTATTTTGATCCTTAATTTTTAATTCATATCAAATATATATTCTTACCGTAAGGTTGTTAGTTACCTTAAAGTTCAATTGGGCTAACTTCCGCTTCACATATGATAGACACCTACTAAAACACCAGGTAGCTCTCCTAATAGTAAAGAGTAAAGACCAATTTAATACCAACTAAAAACTTTCAAAAATAAACTTAAAAAGACGAGAGTAAATTGGAAGCGAGTATAATTTAGGGACTAAAAATGTAGTTTAATAAATAATAATTAATATTATATGGCCTTATATATCAAATAGATTTTTATCTTTCAATCTATCTTAGCTATTTGGTTTCTATCAGATTTCTGATCGTACTCTTGCTCATCTGTTGTTTTGCATCTAACTAACAGCTGTTTGATTGCCGACTGCATGGATGTTCTCAATCATTAATCTATCCGGTAAGCAACTGAGTCTACAGTTCTTGGTTCCAGTCGTAGCTTCTGTGAATTTTTTTGATCGATGAGTTTACTGGGAACCTTGCTTCACAGAGTGAAAAGCTGCTCTATTGGCCTGAGCACGAGGAGGAAAGAACACCTTGCAGTAACCAATGTTTCCTTAAGGTAAAAGTTCTCTTGATATTTTCTTGCATAAACTACTTTTTGACCTTATAAAATTTCTGTCCTACTCATACAATTCAATGATTCGGTTACTTCAGAAAACATCTTTACCTAGTAAACAAAAGGAACGAGTGTTCTGCATACATGTTGGAGTCTGATATGCTTATTTTTTGAAAGATACATAAATAAGAAAAATAGTTGATGGCATGCTGAATTTCCTGAGCAAATGTCTACTCAAATTATTTAGCACCTACTCTATTCCATGTATATTTTGCTTGGCCTCTTGCTTATATGCATCTATTACTTGCCAAATACTGCAATATTGTTGTTGATTGTTACTTTCAAATATCCATTACTTGCAGCGAACAGAGAGCAAGACTCCAGAACAAAGAAACAAAAGACCAAGATCATCCAAAGCTGAAGAGTCAAGTGCTCGTGCGGATGCTGACATCATACAAGATGAAAGATGTCTTGCTGGAAAACTGTCATGCATCACTTCTGAAGGTGTTTCTGTGTCTGAGTCGGCCGTAGGCTTAAACTCAGATGCATCTATTGGGACTGCAATCAACCCTGAAACTGGGGCTAAGCACCAAAATATTGATTCTGTGTCAAATGATCCTGAATTAATTTCTGGTGATTCTCAAGATTACAAGAAACAAAAAATGATGTCGGTCCCTCTGGACGTTGCAAATGCCCCTGCTGATACCATCCCTGAACTCGGTAGTATTACCAGCACCAAATGTAGTCATGAGGATGTCCATGGACTTCAAGAAAATGAACTTCTAAGTAATACTGAAATATCTTTGAGTGACGCCACCAAACAAGCTAAGGAGAAAATTTCTCCCCCGGATATTGCTTCATGTGATTATTTGCAGGACACTGGCAGGTATGACACTATGGAAGTCAAAGAGTTGTCAACATCAAAGCTGTCAGCTGGTACTGTCAGAGAACAAGTTGAAGGAACGTGTGGACGTTCTGAGTGGAAGCTCATGGAAAAAGAATTGTACATGAAAGGAATAGAGATATTTGGAAGAAACAGGTGAGTCTATTGACTTACTGAAGATGCTTATGAATACAAGATGGTTTTGAACACCCTTTATAACTTTAAATTACTAGTAGGTCCTTAAAATTTTGCTGAAGATGTTTATATATCTTCATGACTACATTTGGTGCTGGTAATACTATAGATTTATAATATTGCGTTAGTTTAGCTATGAGAAATTACAATTTCATTGGGTAGTTAAAGTGCCATTTGACCATGGAAACAGTCACTTGCCCCTAGTTGGTTATTTCATAATAATGAACAGTCATTTCTTAGTCCAATGCATTGAGTTTTCAGCTGTCCGGTGCAACGTTTACATGTTTGTTAATGGAAGGGTATTTGTGGTATAGGATACTGTAATTTCTAAATGATAAGCTTTCTATTTATCAATGTGCATATGATTTTTTCTTTTTCCCTTTGAAGCATTGATAAGCTGTTATTGTATTTGTGGAGAGATGTATCCTACAACTATCTACCATACGATTCAGATTCAGTAGAAAACATATAAACATATAAGGAGGAAAGAGCAGAAAGAAGAGAAGTGTGAGTCAAGAAATGAGGATGGAGTTGCCATAAATTAGGAAAAAGCTGTAATTAATTTGGAAAGGAAAGGGACTTGATATTATCCAGTATAATTTGATATTGGCCTAGAGTCTAGGGAGATCCTGAGAAGCTAATCTCCCTGCATGACTTTCAGGTGTATGGATGTACAGTAAACTTAATATGCTATATATCTTATACGCTTATTTTGACTATATGTACAGAGCTCGATCAATTAATTAATCAGCTACTCTGAAATAAAATCTGCCATTATCAGACAATATCATGCACAATCAGATTCATGTTTATATTTGTTCTCTAAATGGAACTCAATTCTATTTTATATAGCAGTTGCATATTAGTGTGATTATCTTCCTCGAGACTTTTTTCATTTCTATATTTAAATTTTTGGTTGTAGTTGCCTCATATCTAGAAACTTACTCTCTGGATTGAAGACTTGCATGGAGGTATTCAATTACATGCACAATGGTGGAGCTTCAACGTTGCACAGGTCAAACAGCATGCCAAGTTCAAATACAGATGACAATGGAAAAGATGATATTGACTATACGGTAAACTTCACATAAATAAAAGAAAATCAATTTATACCCCTAAACAATGCAGGCAATTAAAACCTTAAACTAATAATTGTATCAATTAAATCAATTTGCACATTGCGTTATTGTTGTGGTTAAAAATCAGTAATAAACAAGTTTCACGTGTGTAAATTTCTTTAAATGCAAGATTAATAAAATATAAGAGAAAAATGTTGGAATCAAGTGAATTATAGCGGCTTTCACTGAAAGAAAAGTAGAAGATGAAGTGAAGTGAAAAACTGACCATATAAATGAAAGTTGCTACTAGCTTACTTGATTCTAGCATTTTTCTTTAATATTTTATTAATCGTGCATTTAAGGAAGTCTACGCATGTGACAATTGTTATTTCTGGAAATTTTCGTAATTTCACAATGAAGAACTCGTCTTTATCACATCATCTTGTTTCTATGTGTCTGAAAAAAACATCAAAATTTAATCTAAATGTTTTTCGTCATCTCTTCTTCCTTGTGTTAGGAGCAGGACATGCGAACGAGATCACGGCTACTCCGTAAACGAGGAAAAACACGCAAACTTAAATATTCTTGGAAATCCGCTGGCTATCCATCATTTTTGAAAAGGATTGCTGATGGAAAAAACCAGTCTTGTAAACAATATACGCCATGTGGATGCTTGTCTTCGTGTGGAAAGCAATGCCCTTGTCTTCATAATGGGACCTGCTGTGAAAAATATTGTGGGTATGATTTTTCCAATGGGTCGCTTAGTTCATAAAATTTTTTCCCCTTATGTTTAACTCTATTTGCAGCTCACTCAATACCCACTATATTTTTCATAGTGGACATGAATGAGAATTTCTTTCTGGAAAGGCGATAGTTGAAACTGTATTTAAATTTTAGGTGCTCAAAAAGTTGCAAAAATAGATTCAGGGGATGTCACTGCGCCAAGAGTCAATGCAGAAGTAGGCAATGCCCATGTTTTGCAGCTGGACGTGAATGTGACCCTGATGTATGCCGAAATTGCTGGGTCAGGTATTGAGTATCAAACGCATGTATTCAACTTCAGATGGATATGCATTTGTTCATATGTATTGATGAACATCTATGCAGAACTTTGCTAGCAACTTAAGATTAGGACATTCCTCGTCCATCTTGGTTCGGGGATTTTTTTTTTGGGGGCCATAGTATTCCGCATGAGAGCGCGCACTTTTAGATATATTATTTACACAAAGTTTGTTATTATTATTTTTTTAGCTCAAGGGGTCGGACCTTTAGTAAGTAAGTCTTAGCCTATTGTGCTATGCTCATGTCGGTTAGTTAATTTTCCAAGAACAGAATTTTATATCTTCTTTTCCAGAAACCGTATTATTAGTACATTGTTGCCATAGGAAGTTCATACATTTTTAAAATCTACTAAGATCAACCCATCAACCTGTTGCACTTATTTCTGTAGGAAGCATGAATATTTTTAAGCATGAACTCACGAATTGGCTATTCACAGTCCAAGATTGGTCCGATGGAACTTGTTGTGTTATAGGATTTTTAGCATCTGCTGTTTATCTTGTCGTAAATAGCTTTTCTGCTCCCTGATGATGCCTTATATATCCGATGTACGTAGCTGTGGTGAAGGTTCATTGGGAGAACCACCAAGACAGGGAGATGGCCAGTGTGGTAATATGAGACTCCTCCTAAGGCAACAGCAGAGAGTGAGAAATTCGAAGTCTCAACAACTGCAATCTCTGGGAAATAATTCAAGAATTGTGATTTTGACATATATTATGTATTATTTTCTCAATTTCCAGATTCTCTTGGCCAAGTCTGACGTAGCTGGATGGGGAGCGTTTTTGAAGGTCAGACGCTAGTTTTTATTTTCTATTCTTGTTTTTAAATAATATTCTGAACCAGGAGCGAAATATGATTTCAGAACTCTGTCAACAAGAATGATTATCTGGGAGAATATACTGGGGAATTGATCTCACACCGTGAAGCAGATAAGCGTGGGAAGATTTACGATCGTGCAAACTCTTCTTTCCTTTTCGACTTGAATGATCAGGTAAATGAGCTTCTTTTAGTATTTTGAATGGATCATATAGGTTTTTTAGATGCAGTTTTTGGCTGGCAGATGACTCATAAAATATGACAACTCCTTAGTGCAAAATTTCACTTCCTACCAGGATAGAAATTAGAATAACATTTTGAGTGCCCTATTTTCATGCAATCTTCAGCTTGAAAGTTCAAAATTTTGTTTCACAATAATGTTTCAAGAATGAATTAAATGATCGAATTTACCTTAAAAGTTTGACCAGTCACAATTTGACCTGATATCAAAACATCCAATTCTATCATTCAAATCTTTGCAATATGGTTTTTTCTGTCAATGTCAGAAGCTTTCTATTTTCACAGTATGTTCTAGATGCATATCGTAAAGGCGACAAGCTAAAGTTCGCAAATCATTCGTCGAACCCCAACTGTTACGCAAAGGTAAGCAAGTTTCAAGAACCTCCCACGAACTCCGAAATTGATAATTCTTATTGTGCTTTTATAAGGAAAAAAAGAGAAATTAAAAATGGTTCTTTTCTGGCTTCTACAGGTAATGTTGGTAGCTGGAGATCATCGAGTAGGCATTTTTGCCAAGGAGCATATTGAAGCTAGTGAGGAGCTTTTCTATGATTACCGCTATGGACCCGATCAAGCGCCTGCGTGGGCTCGAAAACCCGAAGGTTCTAAGAGAGATGATGCATCAGCTTCCCAAGGGAGAGCAAAGAAACACCAATCTCATTGACTTGCCATTGAAAAGGTCTGGACTCATAAACCATGCCCCCATGCTTTACCTAGTAGGAGTATATAGAAGTCGTTGTCAAATAAGGGTGCTTTTAAGAAGTTATAGAAACTTCTATACATGTTAATATGCATAGTATTATTTCACGAAAGGATATGAAGCTTAATAAACTGTGGAAAATAATGTATAACATTACGTAATTATATATTAAATTCAGTATCATTTTGTGCAAGTCGGGCAAACGAACTTGTATCTTTATGATGCTTTTTGAAAGGGAAATTTGTGTCTTTCATAATAGGATGGTTTTTCTTGAGTTAATATTTTGACGATGCATTAAAAGACTGTGAAAAGATGGGTATCGCCCAAGAAAAATGTGTTTATGTGGGCCTAGCAAAGAATTTAATAGGTCTTAGTACAACTTTATTGTTATTTTTTCCTTGGGCAAATATGTGAGAAGAACATCTAGAAATCGAATAGGAAGTTCGACCAAAATTTATTACTAGTTTAGGATTGGATTGGTTGGTTTAGCATTTTCAGTTGTGGTTTTAATGAATTTTGATTTGTAATTAGCTTATAATTAGTTTTGTTTTTCTAAATTAGTATTAATTTAACTTATAATTGTGGCATATCATCGATGCTGAGTAGGGGTGGGGCAAGTAATCCTCGCTTAGGCTCCATGGATAAAGTGAACATTTTATCTTGGGATGGATAGGGTATGCACCCGGTTCTTCGTCTATTATTTTTATTAGGTGAGAATTCTCCGCGAGGATTTAAGCATTTTCTTTTAAAAAATTATTTTATCGAGAAATTATTTAAAATAGCAATAACTATAAGCGGGAGATAATTTTCCCTAGAGAATCCAATGCCTTTTATGAATTTCTCACCTATCCCTGCAAAATATAGCAGAATTTCATGGGATGGGAATTGAAATGGGGGCGGAGAAGACTCCTAAATAAGAGCATAGTAACTGTGATGGTTATATTTTTCCTTGCATATAAATATATATAAATAAACAAGCAAAACAAACGGATCAAATCAGACCAGTTCATTTATTCCTTCTTGGTTGGCAAATCAAGCCATTAGTTCCCACGTTGAAAAATGAAATTGGAAATGATTTTCTTCACATATTAATACAGAGAGAATATTTTGTTTTCTTCTCACTGTTTTCTCTTGCCTAGCTTTCGGAATCAAATGTAGATGTACAATATAGTCGGGCAAATATTCATTTCGTCATATGAACACAACTTTTTCCACATTCTTTTTAACTTGTAAGCTAGAAACTAGAATGTAGAGGGTTAAATCACTTGCCTTGAAGCCTGGGATTCCTCGGCGTCAACCGAGAATTGAAAACTTTAGTTCAGTGCTCGAGTGTGGGGTTGGTTTAAGACCTACCTAATAGAATCGAAACCAAAAACCGAACCGAATCAAATGATTCTACATACACATTGTCAAAAGAATTCATCTCACCATTTCTCTATATTTCAAGTGCAAGTACAACAATTCATTCCATGCATCAGGAACACCAGGCAAGCACCAATGGCTGCAATCTTCACCTCCTCTTGAAGACTGCCTATTTACAAATGATTTCCCGTAAAGGGACGGGTGTCCATCGATCCGATAATCCGATAAACCCGTGATGTTCAACAAAGTAACTGGAGTCCTCATCTGATTTATCACATCTTCTACAATGAGATTCTTCTCAGGGTGATCCAAGCTTGATGTTTGATTCAGAGGCTCTGTGGCTTCTCTACAATGCCCACCTGAATTCCACTGCCCTCCCCTATTCATAAACATCATATGAAACTCAGCAAACTGAGAAGAATTTTGACTTTGAAACTGATGGAAGTGCAAGTACCTGAAATGGGATGGCGCAGAACTTCGAAAGAAAACTCGGGTTTTCTTTGAATCGATATACTTATCGACCCATGATGCCCAAGTTGTCAGAGCTCTTCTAAAAGCAATATTTACATCGAGTCGAGGAAGAACTTGGTCTCTTTCTTGGTAGTAATTGACCCTGTAGTACAACCAGCTGACATTAGTTTTGGAAACGATTCTTGAAAGATTTTTAGACAATTTGCTTCGCAACTCGTTCGATGGTCAACATCGTAATAGGAAATTCGCAAATCCAAGTTTAAAAAGCTTAAAATCGAAGTGCAATACAAACACAAGACGATTGATCAAATTTACGTATACTAAAGCATTAGGCATGAAGAGTCCTATCATAGTAGCATTGACATGGTCAAATATATCTTGAAATGTATAGAAATAGCCTAAGAAGTCCAGTAGAACCAGTCAAAATCAATAAGCATTGCTTCTTATAGAACTTTGAGGATGAAAAAGAAACCAACCCAGATTTTGTTTTGTAATGGGACCACCAATGAGCAGAGTTGAAAACCAAAACATCAGCTCCCCGCCATCTCGACGTGCCACGATCAATCGCATCGATTCGCAACGTCTGAACTCGTCTCCGTCCCAACCTCGCCTTGTCCTCACGAACAAGAAAATGTGACACGTAGAACTCAACAGTACATTTGTAATCCTTCAAACGTAAACCATCAGACATCAACAATGGCAACAACAACTCATAAATCTACCAAGAAGAAACAACTTTTTGCAGTAGAATGAATTACCACAAACTTAAAACTGTAATTCCCTTTCTTCTTGGTGATTCTTCTACCATGAGTCTCATAAACCTTCCTTGGATCTTTAATGGCGGAAAACAGCATACAGAGCATAGATTCCCACTGGTTTCTGTTTATTGAATCTCCCACAAAAACCACCCTCTTCCCTCTTATCAGTTCCAGCATTTTTGTGGCATTGAACCTTTATTGAAACCCCACAATCATAAATCCAGAAAAACCATTTCCATTTTTTTGGACTTCTTTGGCAAAACTAAGCAAAAAGGGAAGAAGAAGAAGATGAACAGACCTGTAAGAACCACAATCTTGGGGTTGCCATTTCAGCTTCTTGTAGTTCAAATCCAATCTTCCATTTCCTTCGCAATCGAATCCTTCATCTATAAAAGGGCATGAACTATTCGAATACAGTGGACTAGTTTCATCGAAAACCCACTTCCCTTTCGTCAAATCACACCGATGAGATTCTTTTCTCAAAATCTTGTTTGGGGGTTCAAATTTCTTCTCAATCCTCTCGCTGATGGCTACTTCAGCTTCCTTAATCGGAATCTCACTGCCCCTTGGCCGGATTGCGGTGGAATTACCATCGCCGCCGCCATCTTCTTTCCCCTCTCCAACCGCGTTCTTCTTCATCTCCTCGCCGGAAACCGGAATCCCGGCAAACCCAGAAACATTTTCAGCCTTCTTATCAGTTCTAGAGAAGTTCCTCACAGTCTTGTTCGAGGGTTCAAATTTATTCCAAATCCTCTCGCTAATCGCTACTTCAACTTCCTTAATCGGCATCTCCCCGCCCCTGGGCCGGACCGCGGTAGTATTGCCATCACCGCCGCCGTCCTCCGCGGCGTTCCTCTTCCTCTCCTCGCCGGAAAGCGAAATCCCGGCAAACCCAGACGCATTTTCAGGTTTCTTCAAATGGGCATCGAGCAAATTAGCAACCGCATCACTTGTAGAGAAGTTCCTCCCGAATCCGTTAAGGGTGTGGAGATTGACGGGTCTGAAGAAGCTCACCGCAATTGGGGTTTTATTGAAGAAGAGAAAGAAGCTGTCGGGGCGGGCGGGGGAGTTCTTAACGATCCAGAGGGAAATGAAGGAGACGAAGACGAGAAAGGAGGAGATTGTGAAAGTGAAAACCAAGAATCTGGTGGGTTTAATGGCAATACTTCTCTGTCGCTCCATCGATTTTCTCACAATCTCCCACGAGAGTGAGAGCGAGAAAAATGGAAAAAGATTGGAACCAAACAAATTATTGAAAATGTCACATCAGAAACGGACCAGAGATCGAGGGGAAAGAAGCAGTGACAGCGAAAAAGGACGACGAAGGGAAATTTTTTATTTTTGAAAAATGGCGTTTGTTAGTGGGAAGTTTTCTTAAAGCTCAACTGCTCCGCGCCGTCACCAAAATGGAGATTTGAAAAATGTCCATTTTTCTTTCATCTGGGAAAATAACAGCTACGCAAATGCTCCTGGATTTTTTATTTTATTATTATTATTTTTTTTTTTGGGAATAACTCAAGATTTGACAGTTGAGTTTTAAACGTGGATACCAATAAAAATTTTAATACTATGGAATGTTAGATAAAAATGTAGATAAAATATTTTAAAACATAAATATTTCATCATATATTTATAAAAATAATTAATATTAATATTGCGCCTGTATTAGTGAGATTTTGTTTGTATTTTTTTATATTTTGTCGATTTTTTTGTACTATAATATAAATGTTGATTTATCATTCATGTCGATGTCGAATTCATGAATACATGTAAATGTAAATGGAATTGTCGGCATTTCGACGTGATATTTAATACCATGGTTGAGAGTACGATATTACTTTTACCGGACGAAAATGTCCATTTAGGCTCCTTGTCGAGAGGGAATGAAGACATTGTCTCCGTCGCCTGAATGATAGGTGATCTGTAAGTCCTAGTGGTGTATTCACGTTTTGAGACTTATGTATTTGATAATTTGAATGGTAAATTTAACATTTTAGAATTTGTTATATTATGAGATGTTTCTAGGAAATTTTACCATTTCTACTTTTAAATAGAGATTCTAAACCATTCAAATGAAGATTCACCGTGGAGAATAAATTTCTAATTTGAAATTTCTTAGAAAAATGAACTGTAAATAAATGTCTATCTAAATATGGATCCATAAGATTTTGCACGAGGTATGAAAGGGAGGGAAAGGACAGGATTTCGTAGGACTTTTTTTTTTTTTTTTTTAACATAATAATTTTTTAAATGTTGATTGCGTGTGAATGGGGATTTATGGAAATGAATTTGGTTTCTTGAAAAGGGATTTGATTGTAGGCTGTTTCTTATTAATTGATTTGAGTTATTATTCTGATTTTGGACATATTTAATGATAACGCTTATGTGGATTTGCTAATAAGAATTATATTTGCTAATCATAGAAAGAGAGAGAATAATTTGAGGGATTAATTAAAACGAAAAACTTCACAGAAATTTGAATTTAGTTCTTATAGAGTTGGTTGGGTGTGGATTTAATTCCTAGTTATTTGGTTCTTAATTTGAGTTGACCATTCATTGATTTTATGTAAATCTAATATGGCAGTTAATATAATTAGTGGATTATTATTTGTCAATGAAGAATTTATTCTTTCCATTTAACCTTCTTCAACATTTTAATTATCACTCCATCCTTTTTGTTAAGTCAAACTCATTCTCATCCCAAACACAGG
Source organism: Momordica charantia (assembly GCF_001995035.1). The sequence goes on from NW_019104623.1 coordinate 82,209, forward strand.
AATCAAATACAAACTAAATTCAAACTTAAAAGAACATTTTTTGAAACTTTGATGGATCAAATAGGAACAAAATCCTACTTAAAACTTCATGAATCCAAAACATAGTAATAAAAATATTACTTTTTGAAACTTGATGAATCAAATAGAATTTAAATATAAACTTGAGTAACCACTGAGTATCAACTTTGAAATCTTGAAAAATAGAAATCAAGTCCATGTGTTCACCAATTGAAAATGTATTTTGTCATTTAATTATATATATATATATATATATATATATATATATATATATATATATTTTAAATATTGCATTGTAAATTTGCAAACAAGTCTCGAAATGTCGTTGTCGATGGAAATGTCAAGGTCTGATTTTGCGGACATGTAAATGTCGAGAAAAATCACATAAATTGTAAAAATTAATTAATTAGTCAATAAAACTTTAATTGTAGTTTAATTAAGCTTTAATTAACTTACTCATGAAAATGTCGATATTGATAGAAATATTGGAACAAGATAATGAAGATAGATAAAAATAATTTGAATTAAAAAATTGAAGCAATGTTGCTTAATTATGTTTTATTGATAATTTATAATCAAATATAGTATTTAGTTACAAAATTGAACAAGATATAAAATATTAATATATACATCACATATACTTGTTATGATTAAATTGGTTATTATAAATTGAAGGATAGGTTTCAAAATTTGTAATTAAAATCGAAAAGAAAAATAAATAAAAATACAGTCAATAGTCAATAGTAAAAAATTAATAATATTATAAGAAGAGAAGATAAGAAAAAAAATTTATATTCAAATGACAGGTTGGAGTTTAAATCTACCGCCTATTATAGGAATAGGTAAATTCCAAAATTGACAAAATAAACGTTCTGGAGGTGCCTTTAAGTTTTCTAATCGCTCCCTCCAAAACACAAGTTTTCTAGTCACTGCTGACATCACATATTTGTCAAATGACATTTCATGTCCCTCTGTCCCTCTTTATTTTTTCTTCTGTTCCAGACTCCATCTCTCTTCTCTCTCCTCCATTTCTTAGATTTGCTTGATCTTGTCCATGATTTTTACACGTCCCTCCTGTACGGACTATCTTCTTCTCCATGAAACCAAATGCGTCGAGGAGGGAGGGGAGAAGAGAGAGAGGAGAGAAAAAGAGAGGGACAAAGCGAGAGCGACGTCATCGATAGAGTGAGATCGAGAAGGACAGAGCGAAGTGGTGATAATGACGAAAAAAATGGGATGGTTAGGAAAAAATGGATTGTTTTCTTTTTCTTTTTTTTTTTTTACTCCACCAAATTGAGTTAAATTAAATTTTAAACGTATGATTAAAGGAGCAGATTTATATTATGAGGGAGAGATTAAGGAAAAAACGGGATTTTTTTTTTATACTTCCAACTAATTAGATAAAATTTTAAATTTACTATTAAGGGAGGACTACCTAATTAAATTATAAAAAATTAGGGGAGATATTAAAGAAGACATTTATGTTAATTTTTCAAATGATTCGTTCAAATAATTAAGTAGGAAAAAAAAACAATTAAGAAAACAAATCTAAATTAAATTTCAAATTTGAATATACTAAAATTAATGCGATTTTATAATTTTAAATTTTAGTTAAAAAAATCTTCAATGCTTAGTATTTTAAATTTGAGATTTCGTCTCTCCATTCCAATTTTTAAAATTGTTTCTCGCTCAATCTCACTCTCGCTCACTCATCTCTCGTTTTCTCTCTCGCTCAATTCTCTCTCTCTCAACTTTCTCTTATTCGACTCTCTCTCTATCTCCTTCCCCATCCCATCGTAACTTTCTTCCTCTCCTGAGCCTCTTATGCATCCGACGATTGTTGAAGGTCACGGAAATTATGGAGGCTGCTATTTAAAAAGTGGTGAGAGATTTAGGTTTTTTTTTTTTTATGGTTTAGTAAACAAGAAAAAACTTATGCTTGCGGAAGACATGGAAAATAAAAAGAAAGAAGAAAAAAATCTGGAAAAGGAGGAAGATGAAGGTAGGGAGAAGAAATAAAGAAAAAGAGAAAAGGGAGGAATGGAGGTCATTTGGCAAAATAGGTGATGTCAACTAGAAAACTTGTGTTTTGAGAGAGCGATTAAAAAACTTAAGAGGGCTTCACAGGAAGCTTATTTTGTCAATTTTCCCCTAAATTCCTGACCACTAAATTAAGTTTAGGACAACAGTGTCAATTTTATTTGAATTTCTAAAAACTTTTTTATTTATTACATTTAAATCTTTAACTTTTAAACATCTTATAATAATTTTCAATTTTTGTATAAAATATATTTTAGTCATGTCATATTGATGATAACATTTTACCGTACTTTTTATATTGGGAGTATTATTTAAACTTGCACTCAACTAATCTTATAAGATAATTCGACAACATTTATTATTTTAYATAAAATACATTTTAGTTGTTAGAAAACTAGTAGAATTTTAATATCTTGATAGGTTATCTCTATAAAATTTGAACTCATGCCATAAAGCTACTTGTTCTGGTGAGCATCAAGTCAACTAATAATACTCTACCATCAACATGACAATGAGCTGAGGGCATAGCAATGGAAAAGAGCCAAAATTCATACCCATTAAAATTTTAATTAATACTTATTTTTCTATTAATTTAATTATGTATAAATGAGGTTATCCATTAAATTATCCTATTATATTCTATGGTCATGACCCAAATAAATGAAAATGGAACAACATACAGAAATTATAAACTAACATATACCAAATAAAAAATAAGATTCCTCCAAGAGTCTCTTCCAACCGTATTGAATGAGATTGAGGATGTTGTGACTTTAAGAAAGGTGTTTTGTGGGCTGAATTAATTTTGTTCATATTTCTCGTTCTTTGAACATGCAGATTGTTTCGTTGGACAAACATGTCATTTCTGATTGTTTATTGGCCAAACTATTTTCCTTTCTAGATTCTGAATTAGGGTGTATAGTGAAACTTTTCTGATGTAACTCTGTTGCTTTATAAAAAAAAATATTTATGTATTTAAATTACAACTAAACAAAATACAAAAAGAACATATGACTCAGAAAAACCATTTGGAAAAAGGAAAAAAACAAAATAGCATACCATAAAAACAATTTATATATTTCCCTTTCTTTTTAATATGATTAGATGAATATTGTTAAGTAGGTACAAATTTTGTCTTCTCCTATTCATTAATATTATTTTTTTCTCGATCGATGAGTATTCGAGCTAGTTTGCGCGCACTTCGACTAATCTCACGGACAGTATCCGACTCTACTACATTTAGTTGTCAAGGTAACTAGTAGGATATTAAATCTTAGGTGTGTGGCCACCATGGTTTGAACCAAATTGTATTTTTGAAAACAATTTTTTTATAGGTTTGGATTGACTAATTAATTTTAAATTTTGGAACACTAGTAAAAATAATTCAATTATTGGTGCAACCTAAAATCGTTATTCTCATATCCTAAATCTAGCGAAGTATACATTTTTATCTGAAACTTTCAATTTCATCAAACTAAACCTAAATTTAGAATGTTTTTATCTCAAACTTGAATAAATGTTGCAATTTTTACCTTAGGATAAACCTTGGCTTTTAAGAATCATTAAAAAAGATTTTCAAACCTAATACAAAATTGATGGTCTTAAAAGAAAATACAATACTAGAATTAGATTTTTGGGCTCCATTGTGCATTCATCGTGCTTAATGTTGTACAAATCTTGACTCTAAGTTTTAGGGAGTTCTTACCTTTTTGTTAAAATCAACAAACAACTACAACGAAATTCAAATATAGAGTAAAAATTGCAATACTCACTAGAATTGAATGTGATAAAATTAGAAGTCTACGGCAAAATTTGATGTAAGGGATTTATCTTTTTCCATTGAATACAAAGTCTAATTCATTTAAGATGGATCATCTAAACTTCAATCTTCATACCCACTTGGAATATCACCCATATTGGAGGAAAATTTGAAATGTTCTTCATGTGAATCCTGGCATAGAATAGCAGAAAAGTCCTTGAATCCATTTCTTTATATGTATTTCTTCCACAAATCTTTTGACCATCCATCTTCCAAGGGAAAAAAAAAAAGCATGTTCATGAAATTAGTTCTAAAGCTCAAAGTACTTCTCAGATATTGAAAATAACACAGCCTAATACAATACAAACCCAAATTGAATGAGGTAATTTTATTTTGTTTTCTTAACCTACATCAAGTTCTGTGTCCTAGAAAATCATCCTATGTAGAAAAAACTGCCTCTACAAGAGCATGCTTCTTCTTCGGATAGCCCATACCGATCATGTGGCTGATGTACACCCTGCCATCCTTCACAGTTGCAGCCGATGCCAATCGATGCTTCAGTCCCGAACATGTTGACACCAAAGAAGCGGTTTCCCACCCGTCCGTGCTCTCCACAAATCGTCCAGCCGGGTTTCCTGCAACTACAAGCTTGGTTGGAGAAAGTAGCTCTAGACCATCTCCAAACCCAAGACTGCCTCCAGTTACATTGATCAACTTAACTTTCTCTCCCTTGACCAAGTCTACCTTGAACAAATTTCCACTAAATGTATGAATAACTATCAAGAATCCATCTGGGTGGTAAACTATGCCATTTAACCCAACCAAGTTTTTGTACCACTCCTTTGAAATGAATAGTGGGCTTTTGATGATGGATATGAACTTGCCATCGACTCCAACCTTCCATATTTTGTTGTTTATGGCATCTGTGACATATGCATTGCCTTCGGGATCTACCGTAACATCATCGGCGAAGGATTTCTCATCATCTGCATAGGTTTAAAAGAGAGATAATGCACAGCATAAAAGCATATCTTAGAACAATAGAACTGATATTAACTCAAATCAAAAGCTTGAAACCGAGCATGAAAAGAATGTGTCCAAAAATCATGTATAGGAACTCAGGATGGCTTGCCTTAGTACTATGTATAATGTTAAATAACTGGAAATCATCAACCATTACAAAAGCTGAAGCCAATCTATTCATCTTTGTTGACATTAAACTCCAATTGAGCATCTAATAATGGACAGAATAAAACTTGAGATCAATTATAAATTAACAGTTCTGAAATGCTAATACATTTCGGTTAAGGTGAGTTACAACCAATGATCAGATGGGTGCAGAATATTGACAACTTCCCCAGAGAAAATCATTGTTATCCCTTAGAAACTAGAGCCAAGCAGCAACCAACAAAATAGATGTTGATGAACTGGTTTCAATGGCTTAAAAAATTCCATAATTTTACTTCTCCATTTTAATCCCAAAGTAGTCCTAACCAAGAATCTTAAAAGCTAGAAAAGTACATATATTATCAACAACCGCATAAGCTGAACTGCTGAAGTCAGTTTGTTCCTTCTTACCCTGTGATACACAATATTCTACCACGCAAATGAGCTTAAACTAAATTTTGATCAGCAAGACTTGACTTGCAAACTATTCATCGTGAATCGGAAAGTGAACAATACAATACTCCATATATTTGAACTCAGTATATTTCAGCTTAGGTTAAGAGGTTTAATGGCTTCCAACCGGCCATATATTGACTTCGTTTCTTCATTTTCCTCCTAATTGAACTCGGTAATTACGCCATTTGCACGGAATCAGTAAACCGATAAGCTAATATCTGGCATTGAAGCGATGAAAACAAAGAAAACAGATGACCGAGATCTTATTTTCCGGAAAAATGAAACGCTAATACGAAATTTCTGCTGAAATTCACGAGGCGGAGTTACCGATGAACCTTGCAATTCGCAGACGAAAACGAGATTGGAGATCGATTACTTACTCGGACCACTAAGATGAGCGAGAAATTGCCGCTTCCACGACGAGAGATCATATGCCGCAAGTCCGCTGTACTTATTGCCAAGCAGGTCGGTGGCGACCACGAGCAGCCGATTTCTCGGCCGGTCAACCAGGATTCCAAGAGACGCATTCCCATGCAGGTCAGCATCTTTGACCACCGGAACTTCCTCGAGAACGGCCTCCAGCGAGTGACCATCGG
>NW_019104623.1:94361-106204 GCF_001995035.1 Momordica charantia
TTATCTTGCTTATATATTTATATAGATTATTCTATCCTATATTATTTTGAACAAAATTATATTTTTTTGTATTCATTTTACAATAATTTTTAGAACCTATACCAAACCAACTAATATCATACAGTATTTATATATGGTCTAGTTTCAATTTTACTTAATTTGAATGTTTATAATAAAATGAATTTTAAATTTTAAATAGAAAAATTCATTTTTTTACCTCTAAACTAGACAAGTTGTATCAATTTTAAGCATAAAGTTTTAATTTGATCAAATTGAACCTTATAAATTAGATAGATGTTCAACTTTTGCTATCAATTAATTTCTAGTAAGCCACTCATTAATTTTTGTAATTTAATAAAAATCAAATTTTCTCCAAATAAGTTTGACCAGTCATAAAATCTACTTTAATTGGTTATCCTCAATGATGAGGGCCATAACTCTCTCTGTCAAATTGCAAGTTAATTGCTGACAAAAAAGCCCAAAATGAGTTGCTCAAATAATGTCATCCATAAACATAATCAAATCAATCTCCAAAACCCAACAATTTTGTTCRTGAAAAGAGGCAACAACCTTTTTCTTTCCCTAAGATACAAATTATGTTCATATAGGCCTAAGGCTAATTTTTTCTTTTATCGCSGACGTACATTAATCTAATTTTATTAAAATATTTTTTATTCAAGTGCAATTTAAGTAAATTTAATTTTGAAAATCTTTTTTCAAATATTGTTAATTTTACTAATATTTTGTAATCATTATACAATATATTATTGTTAAAAATATTTTATAAGCATTAGAAGAAAAAAGAGATAAAAAAATTATGTTTAATTGCACCTTAATATAGATGGATTGAATGAATGTAGATAATATATCGAAGAAGATTAGGCTGGCCTAAGACAATGGACATAATTTACTTCAAGTTGGTAAACAAAATTTATATTTATTATTTTAACTTTAAATCTCTTAATCAAGTTCATTTTATATTTATCAATATTTATTTGGGTTTTTCTATAAAACTTTTGTCAATTATATTATTTATAGGACAACCTTAAGACAATTATGATATCGATAGAAAATAGAGACCTCTAAAATGATGTCRTTTATATTTTGAATCGACGGTGTTTAAAAAGAAAAAGATGCTAATTTCTCATCCAATTCATTTTGGTAGTTTCAAAGTAGAYATTTTAGTAGTTTTAGAGGAAGCTCCGACAGATTTGATGGGAGCTATTCGTGCGGACTTAAAAGCTGGTTGAACAATAGGAGTCTATTGTTCTTTAATTTTCTTCTGTTTTTTCGTTTCCAATATTATAAAAAAAAAAGTACTAAATTTTCGATCCAAGTTCAGAAATTWAAAAAAAAACAGTAAAATGGAAAGAACATTGGCTTCTATTGACATGGACTTTCTACTCATCATTTTCACCCACCACTATTTTGTTTTTTATTTTCTCCCAATTTCTCGAAAAAGAAAATTCTGGGTTTTTCATTTTTGTTACCTAGAAAATCAAGCATCTATAGTGGCTTTCTCGGCGGTTGACAAATTTAAGGGATGAAAGAAAATAATAAAATATGGTTTCATTTTATTCCTTTTTTTTTCTCTTTTCCATAGAAACAAACCATCCTATTTATAAAAAAAAAATAATTACTCAGAAATAAAATATCTAAATTAAAAGAACATCTTAAATTAAATGTAATTTCAATGGTTAACGAGGAACCTAAATCCTATCGTATCTAAATCTTAAATCATATCATAAATTTTATCACTTTTACATCACTCTCCCTCGAGTGGCCCCACTTGTAAAGAAGAATATCAAATAGCTTGCAAGTGATAATACGGGGTCCTGAACTCGTTTTTTGGTACGAGAAACCACATACTCGTTTTTTTGTTGATACGAGAGACCACAAACTCTATATTCGTTTGTAATGATGAAACCAATCAAACATCGACTGACGAAGTTAGTACTTTTGAGTACATGACAGCAGTGCAACAATCAGCAATTAAATCGAAGTTAGTACTTTAAGTACATGGCAGTAAATGATGATGCAGCAGCAAACGTCATCCAAGCATACAGAAAAGTATAAAAAAAAAATCCAAAACGGCGCCTTTGTGAGGAATAAACTTCAATCAACAAGAAAAATCCAGAGCAATTTGAAGATTCAAAGGGATACAAAGCCATTCGAAATTCTGATAAAAAAAATAGCCCTCAAGGATTGGAACTAACAAACCATCGCTCCGAGGTGGAAAGAAAATTGAGAGTGATAAAATATGATTTTTATTATATTACTTTTTCTTCTTCTTCTAAAATAATATCTAAAATTAAATGTAATTTCAAAAATTTAAATCAATGTCATATATATTAAAAAAAAAAAAAAGAAAAATCATGTCATATCTAAATTTTAAATCATATCAAATTATATCTTAAATCATATCACTTTCACATCAAAGAGTACCGTTTAACCCAAATAATGCCTTTTAGAATTAGAGAGTTGGAGATCAAGTTGTCAATTTCTGAAATTTAGGGATCAAATAAAAATTTATCCTCAAATCTATGAAAACAAAATGTGTTTTACCCATAAATATTTGTGGTGAGCATCGGTCGGTTTTTTACCAATCTCGACACCGAAAACCAAAACCGACCTAATCGGTTTCCAATCTGGAAACCGACAGTTTTTTTAACCATCCCTGTGTCGGCCAAGTCGGTCGGTGTTGTGGGAAAATCGACACTCGAAAAAAAAAAAAAGGGGCGGGGACAGTGGGCTGCGAAATGGAGGAGTTGATAGTGAGGATGGATGAGAGGGAAGAGAGAGAAAGTGGGTTGATGTCAGAGAAGATGATAAATTAAAATAAAAATAATGGTGCCTCAAAACTCGTTACAGTCGACACGTAGTCCACTCTTGTTTTTTTTAATACTAAATATAAAATTAATCCATCGATTGGTCGGAAAAGTGGTTTTCCAACCAAACCGACTGGCTAAACTCGGTTTTTCTTTATGTAAAATCGATTCCGACCGAAATTGTCATCAAACCGACTTACCAATGTTGGTTCGATCGGATCGATTTTTTGGTTTCCTATGCTCATCTCTAATAAATATATTAGCAAATACTAAATTATTAGGAAAATATAAATTAAAATACACCCTAATAAATGTGGTAGAATAATCATACATGAGAAAATTTTAGTATAATCACTCATTGATGTGTGTAAATATTTCTGTATGTTAGTTTATTAGAAAATAATAAATTAAAAATTGATGAGTAAATCTTGGGTCTAGTGATGTAGAGTGTTTTTGAGTTATTTTGTTATTTTGATGTATATTTTCTTTGGCTAGTTTAACTGGTTTTAGTATTCATTTATTTAGTAGGAGTGGAATTGGATAGGAAGAAAAGAGCAAATCAAGAAGAAAAGTGAGTTTTTGAGCACTTGCAAGTGGCGCCTAGCTCCAAAAATGGATAGAAAGGCAGAATTTTGGACACCTAGGCGCTACGAAGTTGAAGCAGTGATTTTACACGCATGCTTTTAGTTATTTAGTTGTCTAAATTAGGAGCCTAGATGCTACCGACAGAATTTGGTTAAAAATCTCATTTTAGCCCTAGCCGCAAAAGGGAGAAAGGAGGAGGATTTCGAACCAAAATACGCTTGACCGAGAAAATTTGTAGATTTTTTTGAGAAACAGAAGGAACGAGTAGACGGAGGTTCAATAGATCACATGATTTGTTTTCTTTCTCTTCTTCTTTCACTCTTTTTGCTTTTCATTCAATGTTGTTGATTGAGATTTTCTTTTTGGATTGTAGCATTAACTAAATACACTCGATATTGATTTAGCCTTTATCAAACTTTACTCTTCCATTTTATTTATTTGATCTCTTTTTTAAATTTGTTGGTTATGAGAACTCTTTATATTCTTAATACATTGTTTAGATTTGATCATTCTTTACATTGATTCCTTGTTATGTGAGAAACAATATTATTGACTAGATTTGAATAGTTCTCCCAAATTAAAACAAGAGATAGAAATAATCTTGTAAATTTTGTGGCATATTTTTGAGTCATACGTGCTTAATTATTTGTTGTTAGAGTAGTCATAGAAATAGAAATATAGATACTCTACTTTTCAAGAAATTGTTATTGCTTGAGAGAAAATATCGAGTCAAGAGGGTAAAATCTGCCAACAACCTTAGTTTAGAAAAGTTTCAAATAATGTTGTAGGAAGAGCGTGAAGTTATGCTATAGAGTTTATTCCCCTTCAATTTTACTTTTGTTTCTTAATAATTGTGTTATTTTCTTCTTTTGTTGAGCTATTTTAGGATTTCTTTGTTTCACTACCATTAAACTATCAGTGTTCATATTAAACTAAAGTGGAGAAGTTAGTAATAACTTCTATATTACTTGTGACGATTCGTACACTTCTAAATTCGAACAACAAACCTAATACATTATCAAAAGTATAATCATTGATTAATAGTTGTAAATATTTGCCTTAAATGTATATTAGTTTATCAGGAAATAATAAATTAAAAATATAACCTAATTAATATAATAAGAGGATATTCAATAGAAATAATTTGGTAACAAAACATATATATATATATATAGCCTTTCAGTCTTTGAATTTTTACTTGCAGGTTATTTTAATTTTCAAAAACTACACTTTAGCGCTTAAATTTTAGAAATATGTAATTTCTTAAAATTCAGGAGTTAAAAATACAATTTTGAAAACTCATTAGTGAAAATTTCAATTTTCAGGCACTAAAAAAAGTAATTTTCCAAAAAAAATAAATAAATAACGAATAACAGGGGAGGGTAAAATGGAGATTTAACGGTCCTCTATATTGAGCATTTCAGCTGAAGCCAACGACTGAAACTGGAATCGTGGAGTCCAAATCCGATCGATCTTAGCAAATTTCCTCTCGGCCTCCCATTCAGGTAACCTTAATTCCCTTTTTTTTTTTAATCTTCCGCCATTATATCTTCTGAAACAAATGATTTTGTTCTATTTTACATGTAGAAATTTTGCTGTATATGAGTCCATTGAAATCTGATTTCATTTGTTTCTGATGGTTTCATACGTTAACATCCTCGTAATCTTCGTTTGGTATTTATGATTATTTTGATCATACTGAAAGGAATCGTTAAAAATCCTTCCACTACTTGCCGAATGGTAACAGCTTGTGCTTGTTTTCTAATGGATTTACTTTGGCAATGATACAACATCTTAGAGGTAGTTGTTTCATGTTTCAATGTCAATGATCAAATTGATTTGATCCGTGAATTCACCTTTAAAATACTGTTCTTCAATTTTGTTAAGGTTTTTAAAGCAGTGCACATATGCTAAATTACAAAAAATTAAAAAAATACTCACGTCAGATAGCCGCATAGAAGTCAATATGGCATATAGGTCCCAATTTTGCTTGTCAACCAAGTTTGCTTCTTCATTGTCAACCCAATGTTTTTCTAATCATCTTTTAAAAACGATAACTTCTTATATCTTTCTTCTCTTTTCAAACTTAATCCAAGTAAGCTTCCATGTTAATTTTCATGTCAAAAAAAAAAAATTGTCATGGAACTTTTATGAAAGGTAAGAGTAGTTTGAAACTTTTGAAAGGAAATGAGATTTTTGAAACAATGAACAAAGTTTTGAGGTATTTTTGATAATTTATCCTATTATTTAATCCATTCTAAAAGCTTCACTTGGGAATCTTTAGAATCTTTGTTCAATAAAATTCCCATTTGTTCAGAGGAAAGTTCACTGGTTGATTGACTGATCTCTTATAACTTTCAACTAGATAACCGAAATGGCTGGAAAAATTGTTCACGCCACCCTGAAAGGACCTAGCATTGTTAAGGAGATATGTGCGGCATCAGCTCTTGCTCTGTTTGCTGGTAGCTTCTGGAAAATTCATCAGTGGAATGAACAGAAGAGAGTAAAATCCTTCTATGACTTGCTGGAGAAAGGCGAAATTGCTGTAATCGCGCAGGAAGAGTAATTTGTTAGTTACCATTTTGTATTCTTTCTCTCATTTGGCTCTTGAATCAGAGATGGCCATTGTTTCTTTCTCGACTGAATAATCCATTCTGCAATTTTGTAGGTAGTCTATGGCATTATCTTCATATAATAAAACTGTGAGGGTGATGGTGTTTTCCTCCCCATGGATTTGATCATATATGTATAAGCTAATATATGATTTCTTTGGCTTTCTTAATGGAAAGTTTGATTAGAATCTATGCATTGATGATTACTTTGGTAGGCCTAGTATTGTTGGCTACATGAGAAGGAAATGTTTTTCTGTCTTCGCTGGTATGGAAAATTGACATTTGGAAAGATGCGTGGAACAAATGTAGTAGGATCTTATGATTGTCTAAATACTTGCGATATAAAGAAAAAGAAAAGATGTGGGTGGGCGTCCTCGTTGAGTGGATAACCAGGGCTCTTAATATAGTTGGTTCATTGGTTGCAACTTTAAAGTATGTGACTCTCTCTTAAATTTTTGGCTGTTGATCTGATAAATTCCTTTACTTCTTTTCTCTTTTTGTGGACTCACTATTCTATTACAATGATTTTGCCTTTACATTTTTATTTCTTTCTAGTTTCTATAGGAGGCAAGCATCTGTCCCTACTTTTTGTGACCTGAAATTTGCTAACTCTTTAACTTAGAATTGAATGATTGATAGATATCAGCAATTCTGAAAATTTGGTGAATCCTCAATAGTTTGACTTAGTATATCTATCTATGGACTTAATCCTGAGATTTTCCGTGATCCTGTCTGATGCTATTTTAGTATTTTTTTATCCTTGCACATGTTTTATGTGCAATAACAAGGCTGTCGCCAGTTATGTAAAATTTGAATCAAAATATAATATGAAAAAGTCGTGTGGAAATCCATTCTCCTATCCCTGGAGATGTGGGTGGAAAATAGTTGATTGATTTTGCCACCCTTCTGCCCAGAGGTAAGCCCCACCTTTGACTTGGTCCAAGACCCGCTCCGGGAAGAAAATTATTCGAGGGGTTGAAACAATTTGGCTCACGATTCTATACTTCTAAATGTATAAGATAGAATTCGAAAACGGGGTTTTTCAAACCTATATCAAACGATTATTAGAGAGCTAGCTAACATATTAACAGCTGTTGAAGTGTGGTGCCAGTATTGTATAATTTTTCTGGTTTCAGGGTCCTGTGAATGTGTAGAAATGATTAATTTCCTCTTGGCTGACTTGACATTTAAGGTACTTCTCTCTTATATTGGCTTTCTTGCTTCCAAGAGAAGATTACATTTAGCATAAGAATTTCAATTACTTGTTTTGCATTATATGATAAATTTGTAACATCCAGCTTGATATTAGTTTCTGTGGCTTTCATCTCTTTTCATTTTCTTGTTCTTTTGACTTCTAGTGACCAGTGAAGTAAAGCCATTTGCAGGTCAGGACAATGGGAGCTGCAAGATATTAGTAATCCCTGATATTTTTTAATGCTCTTGCCATCTGCCCATCAAAGAGCCATAATTTCAAGATTCTTCTATTATAAACACAGTTTCCAAGTTTTACTCTTTTTTTTTTCCCAATTTTTTTGGCTTTGATGAAATATCTTCATAACTGCTATGACGTGGGCTTCATCCATTGGTTGTCATTTGATAAGAAATATGTGTCAATGGCACATTTCCCATTCCCTTTATATATAGTTTCCAAGGCCAGTAGAGCCCATCCCCACCTTATATCCTCTTTTGAAGCTCACAATTGAGCTAAAGATTGCTTCTTCCCATACACAGATATGGCAACCATTTCTGGGGTGAACCTCTCAAGTCCAAGGATCTTGGCCAAGGCAGCTGAGACACCTAAAGTGCAGGCCCTCAATGGCGGGTGGCTCCACCGCCCGTGGAGGCAGTCGGGCCGATTCACGGCCATTCGGTTGAGAGTTCCTCCGGTTCACGCCGCACCAGATAAGATATCCGATAAGGTAGAAGAGAGCATCAAGAATGCAGAGGAGGCATGCGCAGGCGACCCCGTGAGCGGGGAGTGTGCGGCAGCGTGGGATGAAGTTGAGGAACTGAGCGCAGCGGCGAGCCATGCCCGGGACAAGAAGAAGGAGTCGGACCCATTGGAGAACTATTGCAAGGACAACCCAGAGACTGAGGAATGCCGCACCTATGACAATTGAGTAAATGGAAATGATATAAAGTTTGAGGCATGTTTATTATCCTTATATATATTGATTTGGGTTAAAGTTACTGGACGACATGTCGTTGTAGAACTTGTTTGAAGTTGTTATTTTAGGGGGTTGCATAGTCTACTCTCTTTAGAAACACGAATCTGGTCATAAAGTTACTTGGCTTAGTTAAAAGCTTAAGATATTACCCACGTATCATTCAAATTAAAAATTCGACTAATCTTACGTAACAATTAATTAACTTTGAGCAAAAAGTTTGTTTTTTCCTTTTTCTTTTTTCACCCAATTTTAATAGCATTTCTTGCTTGTAAATTGCCTATATCTAGTGCAACTGTGTGCGTAGGATTTATAGAACATAGGAACTAATAAAGGATAAAGTTTTTTTTTTAAGTCTTGTTTAATTTTTTTTAATAAAGGAATAAGTTACTTGTGTATCTATTGTTAACGAAATTAAAGTTTTGTTTAATTTGTAATTAATTGTGTATTAAATTAATTATATTTTCACTATTGCTACGGATAGTCTAATAGTTCTCCACTCTTGTGTTTTCTTAAGAATTTTAAGCTAAAAGAAGGATATTCCTTACCGAATGATTCGAACTTCAATTGGAACGCACGACTTTTTTAGTTAAATATAGATGCTAAATCAATTGAATTATACTTGTTATGGAGACTAATGTTGCCCTAGTCTTTTATTACATGTATAGAAGGCTTTAAAAGACGTGAGAGAGCCTTAAAGCATCAATCCTTCCTAACCGGGACTTAAAAACTCACAAATTATTAAAAGAAATTTAATGTTCAAAATTAAAAGCGAAAGATCCAATCACTCTATCCATAAAATATTTATTTTTATTTTTATTATTATTATTATTATATATCTCTTTCTTTCTTTGTNTTTGAAATTAAATTCCATATTTCAAAAGGGAGAAAAGATTGAAAAAGACTATTTCCCAACAAGGATTATTACCACCAATATCAACGAAATTTATAGAACAAATTCAATAATTTGAAATTGTCATACTCAGCCTTTTTAATGTCACCATTACTTCTGAAGATGAAATTAGCTGGATAGTTTTATAATGAAGCACAAAAATTATTTTATAGAACGATAGAAAAAAATCTAAAATGATACCAATTAAAAAGCTCGAGAATATTAATAAAATTCCATAAAAATATCTAAACAACATGGTATGACAACTTTTTACAAGTAATATGCACATATTTACTTGTTTAGTAACTCTTTTATTTATTATTCTTGTTTCCTTTTTTAGATAACTGCATTTGATAATATTTTTTATTTTTCATTATCTAAAATAAACTTAAAAATTTGTTTTTAAATTAATATTTAAATTTTCGTGTTATATTTATTTTTAAATTTACTATGCATTTTATAAGTCAAGAATGATAAAATAATCCATTCACTTAGGTTTGGTAACAGTTATATTTCTTAAAAACCTAAGAATATAAATGTTACCAACCAAACTTTTAGATTAACGAAAACTGAAGTTTCAGATTCAAACAGCTCTAGCTTATCTGAAAAAATAAAGACCAAATACGAGAAACAAGTGGCAGGCAGTTGCTTGTTTTGTTAGTACACAAGTCCACTTCAACAAGAAACAGAGAGGCCAATAGAAAATAATGAAAAATTAGTTTAAAAATACGTCATTTATTATTTATTATTTATTATGAAGAAAAGAATCAGAGTATATTCTGCAAGAAGAAGAAAAGCACAGAGAGAATAAGCTAAATTGGCCACGGAACCCAAGGAAACAGGTCAAATTTGTTGATGGATAAGCAATAGAAAAATTATCATACGGGTCTCTTGGAATACCTTGACTTGTATCTAATCTACATTATAATATACAAACTTGTCCTTTTTCCGTCTTTTTAATTTATAAAATAAAATTTCTTTCTTAGTCTCCATTTATTGGAGACCATGTTTATAATTATTTCTACTTTTTCCCAATAAATAATTCCTTACCAACTCCCACCTAGAAAAAAAAAAGTCCTGCAGGACCAACCAACATCAATAAGATCCAGAGAGGACTTCCAAAAAAAGAGATCCAGAGAAGATAAAATCAAACAAATTCAATGATGAAAAACCAACCCCATCGTTATTACCCACTGCTTAAAAACACAATGGATTAGTATAGTATAAGCCAAAGAAACTAACCTGCTGTTACTGCAGAGCATAGTATGAAGCAAATTCCATTTTCTCCTGGCATAACCATGAATCAGAATCAAACCTGAGGCTGAGACTTTTTCATTCAATCGTATCCAAAAGGTAGGGCGGCAAATTTTTGACCACCTAAAGAAGAATTGGACTCAATCCAACAGAATATGTAAGAGTTGGGACTTGAATCAACGTTTACAACTGAAATTCTAACTACAACAGATAAACATGACAGGGAGGAAATTTAACAGGAAACACTCTAGTACTTCGCATTAACAATATTCAATACATAAGACCAAATTCTATGTCATTAGTATCCAAGAACTTCTTGCGTTCGACGATTACTCGGTGAGTAATCTCGAGCAAAGATAGAAGCCCTCGAATACAGATAGTATCAGTATATTATTACCATTACCAAAAACACATAAAGTACCACGAGACATTTTCTTGGATGATCCACACTTGCAGAAGGCAATAGACACTATTACACGACAGTATGACATACAAACACCAACCCAGAGCAGAATCCTAACACCTGACACGAATACACAAACAAAAGACTCGCAAATGTGGCACCCATGAGCCCTTGAAGAGGGACTGATTAACACAGAAACATGTCAGCTACGACGGGCGGAACTGGCCGAGAAAGTTCCCATGGCTTCAAGAGAGGATCAGGGATTTCAGGGATATCCATAGCAAGCCCGCTAACCTCTTCCACAATATGGAGGACCGAGTTCAGGGAACGCAGGCGATCAGTCAGTTCCATAGCTTGAGCCCTGAGAACATTGTTCATGTTGTCGACCTGGATAAATGCTTGCTCCTTGGCACTAATGCTCTGCAGAAGCTGATTATTTGCAATTTCAAGTCGACCTACCTCGCTTGCGAGGTCCTCCAATTGCTTCTGCTTCCTCATCCGAGATCTCCTAGCAGATTCTCTGTTAGATTGCATCCGCTTTCGCTTCCTCTCATCAGGAATCCCAGATTGCGAACGTCCATTAGACCCCAAGCTGCCTTCCCTTTGAATAGACGCCATTTAATTCTCTCTTTCAAATACTTCCCGCCAAAATACTTCCAATTAGTTTCGAACTTTCTGAGTCAAAAGTTTAATTGTCTGTTCCTAACCTGATAAAATCAAATGAATCTTCCGACTACAAACTCAGGCTACCAAAAGAATAGATCAATCGAATTTCACCACGACGAATGAGGCAATTAGTTCATGAGAACACGTAGAACCAGTACAGGAACACAACCGAAAACGAGTGGAGAATACGAATACGTCGCCTTAGTAAAGAGAGCGTCATAGAAAACCTAAAATCATCGAGCTGGTCAACAAAACCCTAGAACCAAGTCGTAAACCCCGGATTTTGGAATCAGAGCAAGAGAGAACACAAGGAGCCCGGGAATGAATTGACAAACAAACAGTCCAATACCGAGAAAAGCCACCACAAATCAAGAACTCCGAACGAAGATTTCAACAAGATTCACAAAGATTCGGATTCAGCAGGACAATAATCTCCGG
>NW_019104623.1:106404-124300 GCF_001995035.1 Momordica charantia
AATTTAAACGGACGCGTCGGTGTCGTAGCTGGCATGGTACGTGACGACAGCGTGGAAGTAACTGTCTTCGTTTGGTTGTATTTTATAGGCTTTTTTCTCTTTTTTTTTTAATACAATTTTCACTAAATAAATTTCGGTTTTTATTTGCCTAACCTTTTTTTTAGCTCGACAACATTTGAGGATCCAAAACTCTAATTTTTTGGTGCGTAATATATGCTTTGTCATGTCCGGATTAATTTTTTTTTTCCAATCTAGCATAATTGAACTTAATTGAACTAATTAAGCTATAATTCTACACAAAGTGAGAGGTTGGAATCTCTACCTTATATTAAAAAATATAAAATGAATTATTTTTTTTAATACAACATGTAGGCGTGAGTGATCGAATTCACACCTTTTAAGATATATGTCACTTACTGTTAAGCTATGCTCACTTTGATATAAAAAATAGATTGTTTTTAGTTCTACACAAAGTAAAACCAACATCATAACTTAATGGAAAAGACGTTGCTCCTTCTCTCGAGGTTGGAATTTCAAATCCTCATCCCTCCCATTTGTTATACTTAAAAGAAAATATTACACAGGGTGGTGGGTCAAATCATCAACCTTTGGAACGTTGAAATAGTGATAGGTAACTTATCCATAATTTTTTCTTTTATTGAATTACAATTTTGGTTCAATACATTTTAGTTTTTTTGTATAATAGGTTTTTTGACAATAATTGTTTAACAAGTTGATTACAAGTTTTTAATATTGTGTCAAATAATATAAGTCTCTTAGTAGATCATTGGCTAATGAGATTATTTATTATTATTTTTTATATATTGGTATGGACCAACTTTCTATATATAGTAGATCATTGATGAGATTACAAGGAAACAAAAAAGGGTCAAAAGATATGGTAGACACAAATTCTTTAAACACATTTTAAGTTCATGGAGTTAGTATAATTATTTAGTTATTAAACTTCAAAATAATTTGATTTTGTATATAATTTTATTTTAAGGTTTTATTTAGATTTTAAAACAAATTCCCCTTTTTTGTGCGTAGATCAAAACTAATTTTGACTGGATAGGTTTACTAGAGAAATATGGATTGATTTAACACATAATACAAAATGGTAGATGAAAAAAATGAGTTTAAAATTTCATTAATTATATGGAAAAAAAAATTGATCTATGTTTAAGTTAAAATGGAGGTATATTTGGGAGTACGTGTATATATATATATATATATATCTGAATTTTCTTTTTCTTATTTAGTTAACCATTTTTTTAAAAACACAAATAAATATATTATTTTATATTTTCGACCCCTACAATACAAAATGCATATAAAGTTCTAAAAATAACAATGAATGTTAGTGGGTTGTAACTAAACTTAATTTTTTAATAGCAAGTAAATGAAATTTTATAAAATTGTGAATATTGTTTTCAAGATAGAATCAGCTATACACTTGACTTAATTAATTAACTTATTTTTGTTATTAGTTCTCAAATCAAATAAAACTTAAGAAAAGAACAATAAATTGGGAAATAAAATTCCGTTAGTTGTTGTCTCAATTTGATGAAGGCATGTAAATATATTTAATTATTTAGTCAACTGAATTTGATATCGTTGCATAAATATTATATATTATTTAAAAAAAGAAAAGGAAAAAAATCTGCATTAACCTAAACACAGAAGTCATTTATGGCGTATGATTTATCATAATTGATAATATTGGTTGATAATGAAAATATTTTACAATATTTAGCAGTAGAAATTCGAATATATTATATTTTAAATGATGCATATGCTTATTTTTACTCATGTTGAATACTTCATTCTTTGACTTTTGAAAATCTCTTACTTTGTTGAAATTCAACTTAAAAAGGAAAAAAAAAAGTATCAAACTCTCCCATCGCTTTATGTTCCATATTTATTATATTGTATTAGAATGTAACAAAAAAGAATGTTTCAATAATGTTTTTAGTCAAAACTCATGGATTAAATTTTGAAATAAAAATATGATTTTTAACAGGTCTAGTTGGGGAGGTAACTTTGATCTTTACAAGTTAAGAACCAAGAATAATTTGGATATTTTTTCTAATATTAGTAAAATATTTGAGGAAGTAACTTGGAAAGTGAAGGGAAGTTTTGTTGTAAGTTGTAATTTGGTATCTTTTGGTCTCTCTCCAACCTTTTTACCTAATACATTTTAATTCTACATACCTAATAGGGTTTGTGTTAGGCATGTTCTATTAGTAAATATGTCAATAAATTTTCTTTGAATACCTAGCCTTAAAACCCAAATTTCTTTTTAAACAAAATGCAAAACTAACATAAATTCAGGAATAGTCATTTATTACCAAAAAAAAAAAAGTTATATAATAAATACTCTTTTTATTTTATTATAATTTCAATTTAAATATTATTTTGATCCCTATAACTCTAAATTTTGGCTTGTTTTGGTCCATGTGTTTTAAAGAACCTTTTTTTTTTGGCAAAGGTAAATGTATTAAACAAAAAAAAAAAAAGAGAATCTCACCGCTCTAGATCGAGGCACAACCCCTAAAGGGCAAACACAAAACAACGATGACCATCTCCAATAGCAAACCGAACCACAGATCGAAAAGCATCCCCAATAGAAAGAATATTCAGCCAACACTAAGAGAACCGAGGCGAAGCAGGAACAGTTCAAATACGATTTTTAAGAATATAAGTCTATATCCAAGCCAGCATAATGAGAAGGGAGAGCAAGTTAGCGATAGAATTTCAAGAGACTTAAAAAACGTATATTTTAATCCTTGTACTTTCTCTAAATTCTATGTCTGTTTTAATTCCTATATTTTTTTAAATGACTATTTTGGTCCCTGTTCGAAAATTTTCACATGCTACAAATTCTTTAATACAATATTATGGTTAAATTTTAAAAATTTTATTTAAACGTTTTAAATGTACAAAAATAAAAATGAATCGAAGAAAGTATAAATATCAAAATAATATTTAAATCTATAATTTAAAACTTTCGTAATTGTATCTCTAGATTCGATCTCGTGGGCTTGGCTTGAATCACGAAACAAGCAAAGTTGTTGATTTTTATTTTATTTTATAATCATAATATTCCTTAAATAAAAGGAAAACGAAGAAAAAGGGAAAGAAAAAAAAAACGCGTGCTTCTATACCGCCGAAGGGACAGATTGGGCATAAAGTGTGCGTCTATACGTGTATGTGGAGGGGTTTATTGACTTTTTTCCTTTTTTAAGCCCAACTTTAATTAATATTATAATTTAATAACTAATGAAATATACTTTGAATTTTTTTTAATAATACTTTATTTCAAACTTATTCCAAATATATATCAACCATCAAACTATTTCTAAAAATAATATTTAAAAAATTATAAGTTGTCGCTCCTCGAGTTGCATGGTGTTTGCTGGTGATATATACCTAAATTGTACAAAACTACCACTTTGGTATAATGGTGGTATGCTTGGTTTTTAATCTAAAGATCCGTGGGTCCAAGTTTTCATTCATTATCTTTTCTTTTATTTTTATTCAATATAATGTTATACTAAAATTATTTTCTCAAACAAAATTAAATAAATGTCACATATTAAAATTTATATTCTCTTCTAAAATAAAATAACTTCTCACATCAAAGAAAAAAAACCTACTCATGCAAAAAAAAAAAAATACTATTCAAAATATATTATTTAAAAAAATTAGTTATCTTTTAAAAAAATTTAAATAAATGTTACTTATTAAAATTTTATTTTCTATAATAAAACAACTACTAATTATATAAAAATAAAACAATTACTACTATAAAAATATATTATTGAAACAAGTGCTAATCAAGGAAAATTTACAAAAATTACCAATAAATTAATAGTAGTTACAATCACACTCTTCAAACTTTCAATTTGATTAACGACCCTCTAAATTTAGAAAGGGTTACAATTAAACCCTAAAATATTACAAAACGTACCGATCATCTTCAAAATATAACAATTGTTACAATTAAACCATTGAACTATCGAATAATTATAATTTAGACATAATTTTTTTAAACTCTATATTAACCATTTAACATTTTACTTTTYCATATCAATGTTACCAATGTTTCATTTTAAGAAAAACAAAAAATTGATGTGAAAAAATTGGGGTTTGATTGTAACCATACTCATAATTAATAGATGGTTTATGTATTTAACAATATTTAAACGTTTAATTACAAACAATTTTTTATTACTAAAAGTTTGAGAGTATGATTATAACAAACTTGTTGCATTTCTCCTTGTTTTTTGTGACTGATTGGGCACCAAAGACTCTGGTGAGTTGGATTCGTCTTTTTTTTTTCTTTTCCTTTTTGTTGTACAATTCCATATTTCTTTTTTATATCCAATTTTATACATAATCAAAATAATGAGAATGTGATTTTTTTGGAATAGAAATGCGGTGACTTGGCAGCAAAGACACACCAAACACCAACTGAAACCACAACTTCAACACGAGCCACAATCATACCACCACGGCAGATTAGTACTTCATCCTCCCTCAACACAGCTACTCAGAGTAACAATGCTGATCAAAATAAGCTTCGTCGATACGATCTTGAAAGCACAGTGGCAGCTTTTTGCAAATGGTGCGTCGTGTGATATGAAGTCAATGAAAACCATTTGTGAAGTTGTTTACGATTGAAGAACTGAGACAAGGAGCTTGAAAAGCTTTGAAGGAGGTGGAGCGGACTGTGGGGTGGGAAGATAGCCATAAATCCCTCAAAGATTTGGAGCACCTTTGTGGATTTCCTGTACCTTCTAATGGTGGATTCTTCAACATCATGTACTTGTCTATATGGTTTACATTTGAAGAATTCCAATAGTGTGTCGTGTGCTGTGAAGCTGGATACAATTGAAAAACCAACTGTGAAGCGGCGTATAATTGAAGAATGAAGACGTCCAATTCGAGAAGCTTTGGAAGAGGTGGAACGGACTGTGGAAGTGGAAGATACCCATAAATCATTCAAAGATTTGGAGCACTTTTGTGGATTTCTCATAACTTCTTGGGGTGGATTCTCCGATACCATGGGCTTCTATGATTTACATTTGTACAATTAATTATAGTTTCTTTTATTTTTATATTTAACTCCAACAATGTACCAACTCTTTTTATTATTTAATGTTATTCATTTATCTGAATAAGCTAAATGACGAGGGTGTTAAGATTATGTCAACATAGTTGGGATTATCGAGTGCATCTACTAATTCCTATCACCAATAAATTTTGTTTTGTTTTGTATATATTTAATTATTAGAAGGAAATAATATTGATGTGTTTCAAACTTTTGGGTGCATTATTTTTTAAATTTAAATTTTAGAATTTGTTGCTTGATTAATTATGAGACATTCACAGTAAATTTGTTGCTTGTCCGAAGCCTCTAGAAGTTTGACATTATTGCATGCCTCCACAAAACGATTGCCCGCAAGTACAATGTCGCCGTCCCAACTGCGAATAATCCACCCAATCCCTCCTCTGTGCGTAGAATCCGACCACGATGCATCGGCATTTAGGGTCCAGATATGCATTGGTGGGGGTTCCCACTTCAATTTATTGTTTAAAGTCTTGTGTAGCATACTCAAAGAAGTTTCTGACTGATAAGAAGACTCTGTCACGAATTTGGTTAACTGCTGAATCATTGTTGAAAAGCTAGAATGTTCACCACGGAAAATCACATAATTTCTGTGATTCCAAATAACCCACGACCCGATCAAAAGGACATCCAAATCCTCGTCGCTTGCCTTATCCAGCATCCAATCCCAACATTCAGAATTCCCCCAGCTTCTCCTGTCACAAGAAAAAAAACCCCATCAGAATTTAGAAAAAATTCCAAAAAGGCGTTTAGTTACCTTGCACTCCCAGAAAAGATGAGACAGTTTCCTCGTGGTTCCTGCACAAAACACAATTCACATTAGTCATAATCCCTTACTACATAAATTTACTTTGACAGGAAGCAAATTCCGAATTATTTTCCAGCACAAGATTCTGATTTTTGGGGCAACATTAACTTTCCAAAGTCTCTTCCAACGCTTAGCTTGAGTGTCTGAATTTGAGGAAGAAGTTTCAGCATCAATTGAATCCCCAGATGATACGCACTCCTAACCGAGAAGATACCCGTCTTGTCCATTCCCCAAATGATTTCATCATCCTTGTCTTGACTCGGCAAAGGAGTTTGTAAAATAATATCAGCTTCCGAAACAATGAAACTTTCACGAACTTTAATTTCATCCCATCGGCCCCTCCCTTCCATTAGCCAAGCTACCGAGAAGTTTCGAACATGGATATGGGTAAAAACAGGGGAAAAATTACCATCTCTAGGAAGCCAAGGATCTGAACTTAAATTAATACTAAAACCATTGCCCACCTTCCATCGATACCCTTTTTTAAATAAATCTCTTCCCCACAAGATACTCCTCCAGGCATAAGAAGGCCTAGCTCCCAACTTAGCTTGCAAAAACGATCCTGTCTTGAAATATTTTCCTCTAAGGGTCTTGGCCAACAGACTATCCGGATGTCGAAGTATTCGCCAACTCTGTTTGGCCAGCATAGCCTGATTGAAAATGCTTATATCCCTGAATCCCATTCCCCCTAGGTCCTTTCGGATACACAGAAGTTTCCAACTTTGCCAATGTATTTTCCTATCCTCAGAAGAAGAACCCCACCAAAACCTATTATAGATTTGGTGTAGTTCATTACAGATAGAAACAGGAAGTTTAAAACAGCTCAGAGTATAATTCGGTATAGCTTGTGCAACAGTCTTGATTAAGACCTCCTTGCCACCCATCGAAAAAAGCTTTCCCTTCCAGCCTTGAAGTTTCTTCCACACTCTATCCACTATGGCGCTGAAAATTTCGCTACGGCTTTTATTGACCTAAGAGGGAAGCCCAAGGTATTGGCCAAGCTTCTGAGAAAATTGAACACCTAACTCAACTTTAATATGCTCAACCATCTCTGGTTTCGTATTTCTACTAGTCATGAGCAAAGATTTCTCCAAATTGATAGTTTGTCCCGAAGCCTTCTCATAGGAATTAAGTACCCATTTGATGGTCTGACAATCTTTTTGAGAAGCGCTAAGAAAAATGAGGCTATCATCTGCAAAAAAATAAGTGCGTTAGCGAGGGGCAATATTTATTTATACGAAAACCAGCAAGATTGTTTTTCTTTTCTTCACTTGCGAGAAGAGCAGAAAAACCTTCGGAACATAAAAGAAAGAGATAGGGTGATAATGGATCTCCCTGCCGCAGTCCTCTACTTGGCTGAAACGATGGTCCCGACATCCCATTAACCAGAACTGAGAAACTCACTATCTCCACACAACTCATAATTAAATCGATCCACCTAGGCATGAATCTCATCTTTTCCATTACCAATCGCAGATATCTCCATTCGACTCTATCGTATGCTTTCAACATGTCTAACTTTAACGCTACAGCTCCTAATTTGCCCTTTATTCTACCATAAAGAGAATGGATACATTCAAACCCCATAATAGCATTATCCGTTATAAGTCTACTTGGCACAAAGGCTGATTGAGTAGGGGATATGAGCTCATTGAGAACCTGTTTGAGCCTATTAGCCAAAACCTTCGAGATAATCTTATATATGACATTACATATGACATTACAAAGGCTAATAGAATGAAAGTCTTTCATCCTCTTCGAGTCCTTGTGCTTAGTTATCAGAACAATAAAAGTCTTATTTAACTGGCCAATATCTGAGGAGCCATTGAGGATTTCAAGACAAAGTTTGATAGTTTCCTCCCCCCACAACATCCCAATATTTTTGGAAAAATGAGGCTTGGACCCCGTCAGGGCCTGGGGCTTTTGAGGGTGGCATCTCAAATACCACCTTCCTAACCTCTTCCTCCATAAATGGCCTTAGAAGCCTATTGGTATGTTCTTCATTCAGCTTTGGCGTGATGGAATCCAACACCGGGCCCATATCCTGGTTACTGGGGCTGGTTGACATGAACAGATCACAAAAGTAAGAAGAGGCAATCCGTACAACATCCTCTTCCAGACAACACCAGTTGCCTAACTCGTCAAACAAACCCTTTTATCTTATTTGATTTCTTCCGGTGGCTAGCTCTCAAGTGGAACCATCTTATATTTTAGTCTCCCTTAACCAGCCAGTCTTCACTAGACCTTTGCCTCCAGTACGTCTCTTCTTCCTCTAACAACTTTTCAAGATCCCGCTTAGCCTCCCAAAGGTTATCCCTCCAGCCAGTAGCTCCGTCCTTAACCATCCGTTGGATCTCCACCTCTTTCCTCATAATGGCCCCCCGAAGGGATCCGCCCAATCTACCCACATTCCATTTAATCAACTCTTCTAGACATGAATTTATCTTACCTTGGAAAACGGTTCCACAAAGGTCACCTTGCACTGCCCAAACTCTTCTTACGATCTCCTTGCACTCTTGAAACGAAAACCACTGCTCTTCAAACCGGTGTGGTCTACGGCCCTTCCTTCTCCCCACTGTAGCCTCGCCTACTCCCAACCATTCGGCGAGAATGGGCCTATGATCTGATGCTAAGAATTCTAGGTGCCGAATTTCTAATGTCTCCTGGATCTGGAATATCGCTGTATTGATAAGGAACCGGTCCAATCTCTCCCAAATAGGTTGTCTATACTTATGTCCATCGCACCACGTAAAAATATCTCCAACAAAGCCCGGATCCAAAAGACCACACAAATCCAACGTATCCTTAAAGTTTTGCATCAAGCTCTGTCGCCTCGGAACTCCTTCCAACTTCTCAGAATTGAAAAGAATCTCGTTAAAATCACCACCCAAAATCCAAGGAAGATCGAAAATACTATGGAGTCTTCCTATAAGTTCCCATGTTTCCCACCGATTGTCCTGGACTAGATGCCCATAAATTCCTGTAAACCGCCAATTGTATCTATCTTCTTTAACCATCGCGTCAATATGGCCCCTAGAAAACGAGAGAATTCGAACATCTAGCTCGCTATGCCACAGTAACATCAACCCTCCGCTACTCTCTATACTTGGAACACAAAAACTGCAATCAAAACTCAACTCAGTTTTAACTCTAACCTCATTTTGTATTCGACATCTGGTTTCCATAAGAAAAACCAAGTGGGGCTTATGACTACGTACCAAATGACATAGTGCTCGCAATGTTCGAGGGTTCCCCAACCCCCGAACATTCCAACTTAATATTTTCATTGTTCTCGACGGGGCTGTCCAACAGCCTCCACCGTTTGTTCAAAAAGTTGTTGAGAACCCATCACACATATCTTTTTCAGGGACTCCATATAATCCAACTCTATCACATGCTTTTTCCCAGCCAAAGACTTTCCAGTATCAAGACTTCCACCTTTTTGGACCTCCACCAATCCCTGTTTACGTCTCCACCTCTTACCTGTTTTACCATCCCTTTCTAGCATGTTTCCCCCTTCGTAAAATAATCTTTCATCCAAATGGTCCGGCCCAACACCCTTAGGATCCAGTCCGGTCTGTTTCTCTATTATCGCGTGGACCGAATTACCCTTCTTATGGCTTGTCGGGCCCACCTGCAATATGCATTCATTCCTTTTCTGGTCAGCCACCTTGAGAGGGGAAAGAGAATTAACCACCTCCTGACATTTAAAGTCCGTATCAATCACTATAGATGTGGATTTTATTCCCCGAACTAATTGCTCCCCTAAATTCGGAACTACCCGTTGGCCTTGAATAATGGGATCTAAATCACCATTTAATTCTTCCCTAATTACCGCCCTTTCATTAATACGATTCCCAGTGAATCTCGCCGGAACCGCCCGATGCCGGTCACCATCTACCCCGCCATCGCCGGAATTCTCAGAGCTTTCACCATCGCTTGATTGTTCCCGCTGCCCATTTTTCCTACTACTCCGACCTCGACCTCTGCCGCTTCTACTATCCTCTCCCAATCCACTCCCCTTCCTAGATTTCTTAGAAAATGGCAACTCCCTCAGCCACGCTCCATATTGGAGCTGATCAGCATCGCCTGGTACATGCTCATCGCACTCCTTTAACACATGGTCCAGCTTACCGCATCCGTAACAGAAATTCGGAAGTTTTTCATACGTGATGGGGATCCATCTCTCATCCGCCATTGATCCGAGCTTAAGAAGAACACCCCTACGAAGCGGTTTTAACACATCAATGGCCACCTTAATTTTCATTGTCTGGCCCCAACAAAGACCGCCTTCATCACAATCAATTTTTTCATATTTCCCAATTAAATTCCCTATTGATTTAGCCAGATCCTTTGAGAAGACCGCAACAGGGAGTTTATGCAAGTGGATCCAAAAAGATACATACCGGAATTCCATCTCACCAATGCTCGTATCTGCCCGTAGATCTTCAAAGGCCAATACTCCTTTGTCAAAAAACCACGAACCAGCATTCACCACTCTTTTCTTATCTCTAGGATTACTAAATTGACACACAAAGATATTCTTCCCAACTCCCCTGATCTTCACATCCTCCACTCCCCAAATTCTAGGAATCATCGTTCTAAAGGACTCATGGTGGATAGTTCTTGAGGTTAAGATTTTGCACGCCAAACTGAGTAAGAGATTTTGGTCGCATTGGGCAATCACATTATCACCTACCTCAATTTGCTTGCCTTTCTCCTCTTGTGTTAACTTTAAGCTCTCTATCTGCCTGCTCAACGACTCTGCCATCCAAACCTAACCGAAAGCCAGATTAGACAAACCTCCTTGCAGAAAGTGCAAAACTCCTGCCCTATGAACGCCACCGCCGGCACCGTTTTTCTACAAATTCTCCAGGGAGAAGAAGAGAACTTTATCCACCCATAGACGTATCTTATGGTTTTATTTATTTATTAAAAACCTATTTAGTTTGATATTTTTCACATGGGCTCGTGACTCTATTTTGATAAATCTGTTAATTATTAAGATTTAAGTCATTTATATAATTAAGTTTTAAAGGAGCCTACAGGGGTATTTATCTCTTATTTATATTGTATCAATATTCACGGTTTCATTCCAAAATTAATTGATATAGCTCATTTATCTTTAAAAAACTTAACGTGCTCCCTCAAGATGTTGGCTTTTTCAGCTCACCAATCTTGACTGGATGTTCATTTAAGCTTATTGGATGTCATATCAATATTCATAAATTTTATTTCAAAATCAATTGGCAAATAGAGAAGTAGCATTTATCTTATAAATCTTATCAGGCTTGTTCTTATTTCTTTTTATAAATATAACAAAATCATAACTATTGATGAACAAATGTAAACGTAGAACAATTAACTGAGAGACAATTTTTTACCTGCTCAAAACATATACTTTCTGAGAACAAGTTCACCATAATTACAAGTTCCGGTAACATTTTCATTTTTCATTTCTTTATCTTTATTTCAAACTTTTATCTTTGTTTCAAACTTTTAAGAAATATAAATGTTTGGTAACTCTATTTCTTGTTTTTTTCTAAAAAAAATATTTTCATGTAGAAATTTTGATTGAGCGAGATAGTTCCAAGTCGATTCGACCAAAGAAATGGAAACAAGACTCAAGATAATCAATGGTCGGCTCAGTTTTACTGGGCCTCGGCTCGACAACAAGTGTTAATACCAAGATGACGAAACTTGGCCATATAAACTCAAAGTCAAGTGTAGTTTTCTCCTTTATGCCATGTGTGAGATAGAAATTGACCTCCAACGATATTAACTAAGAAATTATTCTATAATAGCGATAAACGAAGTTGTCGATAACAATAATAATAATAATAATAATAATAATAATAATAATAATAATAATAATAATAAAGACTAAGAATTGAGAACACTGAAAAGAGGAAGGAATGAATGAATCCTCAAGTGTTTGTGGACAAAATTACAGAAAAAACTTATATTTATACCATAATAGATGATCATCCATTACAAAACATTAGAAAGTAAATTATAATTAAATGATTTTTTAAAAAGTAGTAGGAAAAATTATTTGCATTCCAACTATTTATATTCCTTAATATTATTTATAATTAATTATTAACTAATTAATTTACTGTATTTATAATATTTTACTGGCTAGGAGAGTCATATTAGTCCAAAAATATTTTTCAGGATGGTCTCTTTTTAATATAGTGTAGATTTATAGCAAAATTGTGGTAATGACAAAAGCAATTTATTATAATTATTTTAGATGTGGAGAGTAAAAATAAAATGAACATTAGAGAATAGAATAGAAATTTTAAAAACTTTATAGACGAGATAAAAAAAAAGCATTTTTTTATAGTACAAGTACGGGTGAAGGAATTCAAACTCGACTTTTTGGTTAGAGACATATAACAATTACTACTAAACTAAGTTCAGGTCGTCAAAAGACACATTTACATAATAGCTTAAAATCAATATATTTAGCCAAAAGTTTGACAATACTAAACTAAGTTCAGGTCGTCAAAAGACACATTTACATAATAGCTTAAAATCAATATATTTAGCCAAAAGTTTGACAATCTAAAGAATTAACATACTTCAAATCAAATTTAAATTCAAATACAATATAAAACACAAGAAAGATTATAGTTATACAACATTTTAAAAAAATGATAAGGTATAATATTTTTAAATTATACATTAAACTTTATCCTAAAGCATAAATTTAATATGTATTTATAAATACTACAAATTTTCATCTTTTTATAATATAGATGAGTAACTTTCTTTTAGGTTTTACTTAGATTTGGATTATGTTATTTTAGTCCATTCTTAAGGTTGTGATTTTGAAAATACATGTTAATTTTATGATATTTAAAAATTCTTAAAAAAACAAAAGATTAAATTTCCCAAAAAAAATATATACTTTTTTTTTTTGTAGATAAAAGTAAATGATTTATAACTTTGTAGCAAATTATCAGCCGAACCAGGACACGCCAGACCGAACCGACAGATATGGTCCAATCGAACCAATCGGCTATTTTTCTTCATCTTCTCGCCCTCTGTCCAGATTTGCTCTCTCGTTTCTCGCTCTGCTCTCTCCCATGTCTCACTCGATCTGATTCTGCTCTCTCCGTTCGGTGGTCGCCGCGGCAGCCAGGTAAAATTGTTTATGAGTCAACGACCGCCGGTTTTGATTTAGAATGTAATTATTACGATTTCCCATTTCAAGACTCTGCTTTTGGCATCAAGTGATGGGGGAGAAAAGGAGTTTTGATCTTGAAATGTAATGGGGATGAGAAGATCGTTAGTTGAGTTTATACAATGGATGCAGTAGGGAATGGGTTCTGAATTACCTCTTACTACTTTTAGATGATCTAATCGTGCCATAATATAATTGCTGAAGATCCATGGACTATTGTCTCTTTGAAGCAAAACAAACGAAATCATAGCTGTTTTAAGTAGGCCAAATGAATATAATTCTTCCGCTCGGTGTTTCTTGGCCGGTCTTTTGATTTCTTATTTGGTCTTGGTTTGCCCGAATGCTTATATGTTTGGATTTGAAGTGTTATGCAAGAGTGGGATCAGTGGGAAAGGATGGGAAGGGTTCTCAGTTATGGCGGAGGGAAATGAATTATCTATGGGTACCTATTCAATTTAAGAGGCTTTTAGGACTTCTGTAATCACCGTTGAGCTGTTCCCACAAATTGTCATAGTCAATAGTCTTTTATGCTACTTAGAGTCCTAGTCTTGTAATCCTTATTTCCAGCGATTCTTTTTAATGGTGAGGGACTAGTAAAGTGCTGACCGCAACTTTCAATGAATTTTGTCTTTCTGAATCTTTTAGCCCTCTATTTCTGTATCAGTGGTATCAGAGCCACAAAACATAGCAACTCTATTTTTTCTTTTTCCTTCCATTCATCTCGTCTTTCTTTGGTATGGCTCCAAAGACTTCTGTGCAGCCAGAAATCCCATGGTTTGATGATCATTATGATTTATGACCATTGGATCATGTTGATGGAGATCTAAAGCATAATGGAACATGGTCAACTTTTGGTTTTTCAGAATTGTAATGGGTGTAGTATTTTAAGATGCGTAGAATTTAGAGTTGAATGGGCTGAAGCTAAAGGATTTGAAGGGACAAAATCATTTATTTCAGACCATTGATCGATTTATCCTAGAA
The DNA here is from genome assembly GCF_001995035.1 of Momordica charantia. The sequence continues at coordinate 120,520 of NW_019104623.1, forward strand.
ACTATTTTTAGGAAAGATTAAAGAAACTTCCAAACAGTTTTGGGATTCCATGAAAAAATTTTCAGCAAAGGAACTTCCAAACAGTCTTAGGATCAAAATGGAGTCTATTCCAAACTTATATGCCAGGGTTCCTTACTTCGACAGGGTACAGATATCTAAAATTTCTGCTCTTAGATACTTTTTCAGTCTATGAAAAAGTTTTCAGCAAAGAAACTTCCAAGCAGTTTGGGATTCTATGAAAAAGAAATTCCAGGGTTCAACGAGAGCAAGAACACACCAACTTCAAGATGGTACCCTTTGCAAAGTGTGTGCAGAGAGAATTAATGGAAGGGCGCCTTCCAATACACTCTCGCATTAGGAAATTGAAGTTTTTTATTAGTTGAGTGTTGTAAATTATCTTAACTAGTCCATTTAGCTTTATTTTGTCTAATAAGCTTTAAGCTATTCATTATTGTTAAAGTGGGTCAGGGAAAGGGAGAGATGAATAAACAACACAAAGATGATTAGTAGTAATCTTCTTAGACTCTGCTAGTTTTGCATAATGGCATGTTACTCAATGATTTCATATACAATACCTTATAAATTTTTGTTGGATCTTCACCACTTGGAAGAAAGCCAGTGGCCACAAATGTTTCCTGGCTTTTCACTTGGTTTTAATACTTCACATGATCATAAGACAACTTTTTATTGTAGCCTATTGGATAATAGGTTTAACTTAAATAGACAGTAGCAGCTGACTGAATCATCTATTTCATGGTAGTTGATTAAATCCCATCAAATTCATAGTAAGTTTGTATCTACTGCACATCTTGTTGACATTGGTAAAAATGGGAAGATCATTGTATAAATAGGACAATCACCATAGATTGAGGAGATTATGTTAGGGTGAAGGACATGCAATCAGGCATTATGTTATGGTTATGGTGAGTTCTGAAACCTTTTTCTTCAGCAATTTCCTAGTGAAATATTATTTTACAATGCCCCCAGGGGATGGTCCCATTTGGCAAGTGCTTAAGGTCTTCTCAGTCATACTGGGTTAGAGATCTTAAGTTCGAACTTTTGGATGAGTTTAATACCAAAAATCTTTGATGTCTCTTAGGTCTAGACTGGGCGGGTATGGGTGCCCCCAAGTATAGGGAAGCAAAGCTCCAACCCCGGTTATAAAAAAGAAAATATTCTTTTACAATGGTATTCTTATAGTATCATATAGGTTTTGGAAAGTACACAATATGTTATTAAACATAATGAAGATTTTAGGGGAAAAAGTAGTATTATTTAATTAAAGTAGTTTTAATAGATTTTAAATTTTTTCTCATATCTAATTATAATCCTTGTACTAGTGCTTTACTGGGAAAGAAATTTGAGCTGCTTTCATTAAGACAATACTTTATTAAAAATCAATGTTCAGAGCTAAATCAAGGTGTCCATATGTGGAGTGCAAAGTGTATATAAAGTATCGAATGAAAACGCCTTTTGTCTGTCGACAATGTGGCAGAGCTCATTTTAGTTATCCTGAATGCTATAAATGTTTATCATATAAAATATTTTGATGACTTATTTTGATAATGTGTCCTGAATTGCATGTCAAATATGTTTTGTTATCTCGTTAATATGTCTGAATCACTATTTCCTTCATTTCTAGAGGGCAGAAGATTAATACTTGGCATGTGCCTGCAGATATCTGTGTGAAACTGAATAACTAGCTTACAAAACATCATTTGTGAATGCAGCAAAAAGAAGAATAGGCTTAAAGTAAAAACAAAAGAAAAGCTAACAAGGGGGAACCGGGAGCAAAAAGAAATGGAGATTGATGATGTTCCAATGGATGAAAAAGCTAAGAGGATGAGGGATCTGCTATCTAGCTTCTACTCCCCTGATGCTTCAATGTCTGGCTCACCCACGGGTTCATCTAATAGATATGCCTCTCCATTAGATGCCATCAACACTACCTCATTTAATCCTGATCAGTATATGAGCATTCTGGTACATCAAGCCCCATCTCATTTTTATTTCCTTCTTACAGTTTTATTATTATTTTTGCTCTGTTATGTCAGCATGTTGAATATATGTTTTTCTTTTTTGTGAGGGGTATAGGAAGTAGGAGACTTGATATATCTCTGTATTTGAACTTCACTGTTGGTTGTAAAATCTACATTTTTTATTCATTTATTTTGATTTGCCATGGTAGGTACAAAAGTCGAATTTGGAGGGGCTCCTTCAAAGACATGTTGAAATGGCTGCCGAGATAAAGAATCTCGACACCGATCTTCAAATGTTGGTTTATGAAAATTACAATAAATTCATCAGTGCAACTGACACAATTAAAAGGTTGGACAATTTTTTCTTTTCCAATAATTATCAAGCTGATTGCATGTGTGAATGTTGTTTATTAGTTTGTGGATCCATGCAGCGGATTCTCTAGCTTTTGTAGTTAGATTATGAATAAAGTTAGGATATGTTAGGTGAACCAAGTGACAAAGAAATCCCAAGTTATTTCAACAGTAGGTTGGATGCAGTCCTAGGTGATTTGATGAACTTGAAATCTTTTTTTGTCACTTCTCAATTATCTCCCATTTCCTTATCATCCTCTTATATTTATGACATTCCAACAGACAACCAGTAAAATTTTCCCTAATAGACTCCTAGTTGACATTCCAACAGACAAAAATCACAAGCACCAGATATGGTCCGTATAGATCCGAAGATCTTAAGCCCAATTTAACTATTTGCAACCAATAAAACTAGAGCCCTAGTCTGAGACAATATTTTCCCTTGTCTCACCATCCCTTTCCTTTATTTGTGATCTTTGATAGTTTGATTATGCCCAACCCATGGGTAACGAACTTCTTCCTCCTAGTTGGAAATCTAATTCTCTATTTAACCTATATACCTCTCAGTTAATTTTATCCTAATTTATTTTTGTACTTTTCCCTCTCATTGCCTATTGTTTTCCCATATTTGATGTAGTAGATTCATATTCTTTACTTAAATGCACACATAAAATTCTGTTTCCCCAGGATGAATAATAATATCGTTGGGATGGAAACAAATATGGAACAACTCCTCGAGAAAGTATGTGATGTTCTTGTGTAAATGGATGCATTCAGAATGTTCATGTTTCTCAAGCAGCTTATTAATGGATTACCACTTATATTGCAAATTGTTGCAGATATTGGTAGTGCAGTCTAGAAGTGATGGAGTCAATACTTCTCTCTTCGAAAAAAGAGAGCACATTGAGAAATTGCATCGAACGCGAAACCTTCTTCGTAAAGTTCAGGTACCAAAATTTGGGACATACAATGGTGAATTCTTGAGCCTCTGGTTTTTTAATTATTAATTGTTTTTCTTTCTATTTTTCCACTGTCTTGATATGCTAGAGTGTAACTCAGAATGTTCAAGTTAAAAAGTATGAATGACGTTCTGTGCTACTGCCCCTCCTTGGCATATTATGAAATTAAGCAAATTAAGAAATCTGTATTGTTTTCTAGTTTATTGTAAATGGCACTGTTGTGCTTTTGCATTTTAGAAGGTATTGTAGATGTAAGTTACTATTTCAGCAGAATGTGATAATGTATCTTCTTTTATCCGTCAGGATTTAACTTCTTTTTCTCTTTATTTTTTTTTAAATATTTATTTTCTTATACTGTACATGAGCTTCTCTCATTCTGTCTTCTCTCAAAATGATTCATGAACAGTTCATTTACGATCTACCTGCAAGACTTGGAAAATGCATCAAAACAGAAGCCTATGCTGATGCAGTCAGATTCTATACTGGAGCCAT
>NW_019104623.1:124385-144269 GCF_001995035.1 Momordica charantia
AGAGGAAGAAAAAGGTGATATATCATAATGCAGGATGCCATTTTTTGGCATAAGTTTAAAATAATCTATATTATCTGTTTGCCAGGCATATGGAGACTCATCATTCAAAGATTGCAAGCGAGCATCTGAAGAAGCGATAGCAATAGTTTTGAAAAATTTGCAGGTATTACGTAACATTTGTTAATTTGCACACTACCTTTCTTTGGGCCTTTGGTTAAATGTAAGTGATTCTATAATATAGGATCATGTGTTACTTTTTTCCTTTCTTCTATTGGAAACATTCTCCAGTTATATGAGCATCAGTCACAGCATTGAGATTGGTAATAATTCAAAATCACCACCCATTGAAATCTGTATTATTTTCAAATGGTCTTTTAACGTGGATGGGCATGTATGGAGCATGTTGATTTATGTTGTCCTCTTTTGATAACAGACCAAAATTTAGTGCATTAAAATAAATTGTAAAAAGGATCATTGCAGGATTATAGTCACTTGTTTAGAGGGTGTAAAACTACTATCTTGAAGGCAAAAACTGTTCCAATAAGCTAATTCACTAAAAGAGTCATAGAAATGTATTGGGGGTATATTAGTGGTTAGCAAATAAGTTTGTAAAAAGGAAGTGGTTAGAGATAGAGTTCTAGAGTAAAGTTAATACTTCGGATCAGGTTTTGAAGAAGTCGTCTTGTCTGGTTGGGCTGCAGTGTTGTATCTTGTGTAGGAGATTAGCTAAGGATCTTGAACATCTCCTGTGGAGTTGCAAGTTTGCTTGGTTGGTTTTGAGCCGCCGTTTCAAGTTGTTTGGGTTTAGTTTGGCTCAGCCTAGAGGGTGTAGTGTAGGCCTATGGTGGAGGAGTTTCTTCTTCACTCGCTTTTCACGATAAAGGTCATTTTTTGTGGCTTGTTACCTTTTGTGCTACCCTATGGGCCTTTCGGTTGAGAGAAACAATATAATTTTTAAAGAGGTGGAGAGACATTGGGAGGAGGTTTGATCCCGGTTAGATTTCATGTCTCCCTTTGGGCTTCATCGTGTAAGGACTTTTGTAATCACTCTTTAGGTCTTATTTTTCTTGATTGGAGCCCTTTTTTGTTCTAGTTTACCTCATTCTTGGGGGTTGATCTTTTTGTATTAAGTTTGGTTTCAATAAGAAAAAGATAAGATTTAGGGTAGAGGGTGTTAAACAATTGTTTACTTGTTTGGGCTTTGAGCTTGCACAAGAGGGTGATGTTCAAGTTGCTTGAATTTCTTGTTCTTCAAGTTTCAGTACTACCATTCCAATTCTCTAGTTTCTATCAAATTGGTAGCCATAAATCTGAATGTTTGAGATGCAAAGATTGTTGTTGAAAACAAAGATTATTGTGGAATCAATGTGCCCTTGATGTAGGTATAGGTGTTAATTTGTAGTTGTCTTGATTTTATTTTGTTTTGTTTGTAGGGTTAATCTATTTTTACCTCGGGGTAGTACTCATCAATTAATTTTTTTTCCTTATCTTGGATAGTAACCATTTTTAATCTATTTGTTTTTTTTAACAAGATACGAACATTCTTTTATTAATGAAAATGAACAAAATTGTTCAAAGATACAAACTCCGAAAGCGCAAAAATAAGAGAGATAAAATGGAGTCCTCTGAAAGTACAGAAACACCCCTAAGGGGGAGTCATAAATGCCTCCCAATTCGTACAAAGCATACTAGGAGAATAAGAGATAATAAATCGGAAAGAAAACACCATTGTGAGACTTTGAACTTGGCTATTGGCTTTGAATTTTTAATCTATTTGTATTGAATCTCGTTGAGAATCAATAAAATAACCCCTTTTGGCTTAGCTTTCCACCTGTCCTGCAAAAGCAGAGATGCAAAACTAGTTTGAAGGAATTCCAAAAATAAGTTGGGAACAGTAAGGTCCTAAAGATGAACAGAAGCTATGGACAGAAGAAACAAAAAGCAAAGCAACGATAAGTTGGGAACATCAAGGTCCTGGGTATTTGCTAGAACGACAAAAGAAAATTTGGTCAGGTGCTTTTCAGACATTTGTTTAGAAGGAAAGGGAAACTTTTATCGATGAATGCAGTAAAGGCAATATTATGTTGTCCGTGGATAGATAGAAACTCCCGGTTGTTCAATAATAGGTCAGGAGAATGAGATAAAGTCTTTGATTTGGCAAAATTTCACTATTTTTCATGACGTTCACTTTCAAAGTCATTTTCTAACTATTCTTCCTTGGTTAGTTAAATTGGGGTGTTTTATACTCTTGCGAGGAAATTCATATTTTTGTTTATAACTTCTCACTATATCATTTAAAGTTTTTGTTTCCTTGTAAAATCAGAACGATTGATAAAAATTTATCGAATCAAGAGGTTCTAATTGGACTGGTTTTGATTACAAACTATCAAGCAAGAGGTGTTGAGCCATGTTGACTTTAGAGTGGTTGAACAGATATCCAGTGCTGCCCCTTGATATCCCAAATTGTAACCTCACCAGGCAATTGGACTTGGATTCTCTCAACTACACAATTAAGCATTTTTTTTCTACTTTGATGAAATTTTATTTTTCCAGAAAAATTGAGTAGGGATCTCACTTGCAAGAATTTATATCCAGATTTGAGGATCACTCTTGCCACTATGTTCATTACAGTATCATGTCCTATATTGATTCTAATGTTGCTGAACATTTTGGAAGTGTTTGTACTGGTCAGAATAGTCTACCTATGATTGAGCGATGTGCTTTCAGGAAAAGCTGTTCTCAGATTCTGAATCCATACAGACAAGAGCAGAGGCTGCAGTACTTCTTAAGCAGCTAGATTTCCCGGTTTGCACTGCACCTTCTTTTTATAATTTCTTTTACTGCAGAATTATTGCCCTGTTAATCAAAAAATATTCTACGTAACATGCAAAGCTTTTAATGAATGGGAATTTTCTCAAGGACATATTTTGAAATATCAAAAGCTAATATCTTGTTCTTTTACACCTACTGTGGGCATCTTGTAGCAGTTGTAGCAAGCGAAGTATGTATAACATGTACAAAATTTAATACTTCTGATAGCTCAAGTACAATCAACAATTTTCTAAATATATCCAATAAGATGAAAGTCTGCCTATAAATTGACAGGTGGACAGCTTAAAGGTAAAGTTGCTTGAAAAGTTGGAACAATCAACAATGGATCTTCAGCTCAATGTTGAAGATTTGAGTAGTACGCTAGTCGATAGAAGTGGCTCTTCGAAAGAGGGAAATGTTTCTCAGTCTGTTTATGGTGCTTCACACGAGGTAAACCAACTTCTAGTTTTGGCAGGTAACTGTGGTATATTTCATTCTTTTGGAGCCATCCTTTGACCGACTGGATTGACCTGGATAAAGTTTCAGAAAACAGTAGTGAAAGATTTACCGTCTATTCAATTCAATAAATTTCTATATTTTGTTGCTCCTTTGGATCATTGGATACCTTACCATTTTTTGCTTTCATTTCTTTTTTTATTAAAATAGATAAATATTATAAAAAGATGAAATTAATAATAAGTAGAAAACATGAGTTGTATGCTTTGCCATCTAACACTGTAGAGCTATGGAGCTTTCATTTTGTTTTTGCATTGTGTCAGCACCTGATTATAACAAGCTTCTTTTTCTTTTATATGCAGTATGTACTTCGTTATTCATATCTATTGCTGACATTTCTTTCTTTCCAGAGTTTGAACGAAGTGCAATTCACTTTCGGATATAGTCAATGTCAACTGTAAGACTATTAATGAAATTTCTCTTCTTTTTTCTTCACTAGGCATCTGTTCGAGAGTTTGCAGAAGCAGTCCGAGCTTATCGTGTAATATTTGCAGATTCAGATAGGCAACTGATAAAACTTGTTCAGGATTTGATCACCAAGTACTCGAGCATCCTTGTTATTTGTTTTTTCGACATGTTAAAATATAAGTTTTATTTTTATTGGTTGATGTGCCTTGAACTTTAGCTGCACGGATCATTTTGGTCATGGGAGGATTTTTTTGTCACTTTTTTCATCTACAGGCATTTTGATGCCACCGAGCAATTTATCAAGAAACAGATTTATGCAGCAGATCTTCTTGGTGTTTTTGGTAAGTTATATGAGTTGGTGATTTTCACCGATCTCTATGATATTCTTGAAATTGTTAATCTTCAACTATCCATTTGTATAAATTTATTGATTTATTTTCTTTTCTGAAATGTTATTCTAGAAACATCATAGTTTGACTATTTGCATTCAAGCTTAATTATTTTTAGGAATTCATAAAATTTTTTCTCCATTAGATGGTGGCTTCAGTCTTTTACTTTTGTTGATATTCAGTACAATATTTGTTAGGTTTCTAGTTTCATTTAGTTTTGAAGTAGCCAGCCTCATTTTTTCATGGGAATCTTCCCCATTGAGAGGATTTCCATTATATAAAGGGTCTACCTTCAGAAGAAAAGTTTTTCTTCTGTTGTGTCACTGTGTTGCAGAAAATCTACCACCTTTGGGCTTTGGTCGTATTTGAACCGTTGGCATTTGACCTGTTTGGACACTAAACTATATCAAAATTTTGTGGAAAGTTTCTAATTGAGAATTCTTTAAACTATGTCTAATTTGTTGCAGGGATCATATGGACAAATGTGCTTTTACTAGGAGAAGTATTGAATGATGCTGGTCTGCCTGATTATTCCATGAAGGTCTTAGTTTGCATTATGTTTGCACTTGCAATAATTTTAACCCATTTTTCAATTTTAGTGCCTCTCCCTGTACAAAAATACTTGCACTTTCCCCAATTATTTATCACAAGAATAAATGAAATTCTTGTTTCTCCTTAAAAAATAATTTTAAAAAAAAAGGTAATTTGACTTTCAACTTTTTATATGTAATATTCAGGCTGCCCAGGTTGCTGTCAAACAGTACGTAACATGCACATTCTCTCGTCTCCTGCAAAACATCTCAGGTTATTCTACAAACAATCTTGTGCCCCTTAGTTCAGTTCAGATCTTCTACTCCCACTATCACCTTCCCCCAAGCCACTAAGCAGCGTATGAAAAAACGCAAAAGTTGATTGAGAATTAATGGTCCAATCTTAACACTTTGTACACTGCGGACATTTTAGTCAAAAAGGTTGAATGTTGTTGGCTTTGATTGACTTATTTTACATCATGCGCAGGAAACATGATATACAATCTTAAAGATTTGTGCAGGAAGCACAATTGTGTACTCTGGGCTCTAAAAGTTTGAGTTAAATTCTATTTTAATTGACAGATGCACTCACACAGGTTCACTCAAGGAAAGAGGAGGGCTTGCAAGAGTACTCGTTGCAGCTTGCACTGGAGGCCAGCAAGAAGGAAGTGCTTCAGGGCAGCATGGATGTTTTACTAGTAATATATGAAAACTGCTTGAACTCTGATTCGCTTTTCTTGAAGAAGTTATCGATGATCTTAATTATCATTTTTGAAGTACTAGTATGAATTTTGTTGGCATATTATCATATTACGAAAATTAAAACATTACTACTAATTGTATGAAAACTCCTTGGAACTTGGATTCTCTTTTCTTTCAGAAACTACCAATGATCTTATTTATCATTTTTGAAGTACTAAGCATGAATTTTGTTGGCATTACATGAAAACTAAAACACATCTATTAATTGAACTCATGTCCTGCATCTCTCTCATGTTGCCGGTTATTTATACAAAGTTTTTTTCCTATTAAATAGTAAAGGTCTTCGAGTTTATTGAATTTAATTTGGTCTTTTGATTGAGTTATTAATTGCATTGACTGTTCTTAATCATTATTCATTTGCTTAACCTTAGTAAATGATTAAGATTATTTATGCATCCTTTTGGTTTCCTTTTCTTTCCCCTCATTGCCTGTTTCTCTCATTTCAGGACTTCCGCCAGCTTCTTGAAGATCAGTCAGGGCTCATCATCAACCAGAGAAACTTGATTATCGATTGGGTTCAAGAAGGATTTCAGGAATTCTTCAGGGCACTTGTTGGTCGTTTCATGTTGCTATCAGGAAGAAATAATTCTTATAGTCAAGGTCAAGTTTTGACTGAGGCAACACAAGCTGAGAAAGTTGTTGCTGGGCTTGTCTTGGTGCTTGCTCAAATTTCAGTGTTTATTGAACAAATTGCCATCCCTAGAATCACTGAGGCAAGGCATCGTTGTAAAATTTTTGTATTCCTACTCTAGCAATTTGAAGTAGCCGGATAAGTTTTGAAGGTCTTTAAGCTCACTAAAGAATGAGACTTTATGATCTCATACAGCTGTTTTCTATACTTGCGCATTTCCTGTGGATTCTCATGCATATTTTCATGTTTGTCTTTTTGTTTCAGGAAATAACGGCTTCTTTTTCTGGCGGTGGTATTAGGGGTTATGAATATGGTCCTGCCTTTGTACCTTCAGAAATTTGCCGAATGTTTCGGTCTGCTGGTGAAAAGTTTCTACACCTTGTATGGCTCAAATTTCTGTCATTCCAATTATTATGCCAAGTAATATTTAATACTTGCATTGCATAATGTCTATGGCATTATTTCATTTGCCCTTTTCCATGTCAGAATCCCATGGATGTTAGATATTTGCCTCATCATTCTCTTTAAGCATGTTGCTATTTGTTTTTGCTTTGCATTCTAGCAAGTGTAGGGAGCGCAGGGTTCCCCCAAGACAGGAGCCCCTACGAGAGCTTCCTATTAGTAGTATTAGCACTTTGCAAAGCCAGTGTACTAATGTAATGTTTATCTTTTCTCAGATAGTAGGAGCATAACATCTTTTTGGGTTAATTTGCTAAAAAATCCTATTGGAATAAGTTTAGCTGCAATTTAAATTAAGTGCAACATACTGTTATTGCATTCACTTGGTGGATCACATTAATTTCCTGTTTCTGTCATCTCTCAGTATATAAACATGAGAAGTCAGAGGATATCAATCCTTTTAACTAAGAGGTTCAGGACACCGAATTGGGTGAAGGTGAGGTTTGGTAATTGTGTCCTTGGGATGAGAATATATTTTACACTTGCTACTATACTTTTTTTTTCTTTTGTTATTCAAATTTCTCTCTTTTCTTTTTCTCCCACAGCACAAGGAGCCCAGAGAGGTTCACATGTTTGTCGATTTATTACTTCAAGAGGTTAGTGCTATTGCCTATTGTTATCATATCATGTTATGATGCTTTTTCTTTTTTTTTTTTTCTTTTTGTTATAAATAATCATTATGCTTTTATGCTTTTGAATAATTGAATGGATGATTTAAATGCCTGAAAACTGTTGATTAGCTCGTTTGCGGTATAAATGTTCGCAAAAGCATGTAGGAGTGCAACTCTTAATGCTACATTTACCTCTTTCCCATATCAGATGGAGGCAATAGGAAGTGAAGTAAAACAGGTTTTACCTGAAGGGAATCGTAAGCATCGTCGGACTGACAGCAATGGAAGCACCACCACCACCTCGTCACGGAGCAATCCGATCCGAGAGGAAAAGTTGAATAGATCAAACACACAAAGGGCTAGGAGCCAGTTATTGGAAACCCATCTAGCAAAGTTATTTAAGCAAAAGATAGAGATTTTCACTAGAGTAGAGTTTACCCAGGTACCATGAGAATTCTTCTCTGGCAACTGGCAAGTCCTGATTCGAAAATCCAGACAGCTTAGACTTTTACTTGTAATTGCAGGGATCTGTTGTAACTACTGCAGTGAAACTTTTCCTTAAAACTTTGCAAGAATTCGTCCGGCTCCAGACTTTTAACCGAAGTGGGTTCCAGCAAATTCAGTTAGATATGCAGTTCTTGAGGACTCCTCTAAAGGAATTTGCAGATGATGAAGCAGCTATCGACTTTTTGCTCGATGAGGTAACTCAGGAATTTTGCTAGACGTTCTACTAGGAGTTCATTTTTCTATTCTCAATCATTTTCTCTGATTTGCACTTAATAACTATTTTCAGTAATTTTGGAGTTTGAGTTTTACTTCATTTTAAACTCTGCAACAAAGAAATTAACCACCCTGGACCCTATTCTCGTGCAGGTGATAGTCGCAGCATCGGAGCGTTGTCTCGACCCCGTTCCTTTGGAGCCTCCCATCTTAGACAAACTCACACAAGCTAAATTGGCAAAGGCAAGAGATCTGAATTCAATGTCTCCGTGAACATACCAAAATGGAGAAGTTAGTCGTTATAGACTGCATCGTCATCATCATCGCCTACTGGTATTTCCATAAACTTAGTAACTGATCAGATCGTGAAAATGGCAATTCATAATCATTATCGATTTTTCGGCCACTGATTCATTCTTTAGGTAGGAAATGGTTTCTGCAGGTGAATACACAATTAGAAAATGGTCTCTTCCCATGGCCATGCTTCCACTGGCATTATGAGCAGATGATCCTTAGTTCACTAGCATAGTGGGAATGTTGAATCGAAATTGACGAGCTCCATTGTTTCGGCATTTCGAGGTGTTTGTTTATCGGCTTAAAATGTTGTTATCCTACTGCATTGCATCCATTTTGTTCACGATTACTCATTGGGATGAGCCTGTAAGAATTTATGCTACATATATTCTTTTACTATATGTGATCCACAAATTCCTTGCTCCCCTCCTCAGATGTCATTATACAATGGAGTTCGCTGCTTTATTTAGTATTTTCCATTGGGAAACAGGTCGATGATCTTTTCTTTTTCTTTTATTCGGCCAATAAATAAAATTTTCTTTCTTTATTTATGTGTATCGGAGTATTTCAAGGAAGAAATATTGTTTTATTTAGGGTCCGTTTGGTATGCAGTAGTGAAGTTATAATAAGTCTCCATTCTGTCGCCCAACCGAAACAATTTCATTGAAAATTTCAATCCCCATTCCTAACTAACTATTGTTACTGTAACTGATGAAAAAAGTAACATAGGAACGACTAGAATTATTTTGTAAAATTAAAAGGAAAAAGGAAAAGAGAAACACTAGAATGAATCTAAGAGACTGCAAAGGTAAAATTTATCAATACTCCTACAATTTTTTTTTTTTTTTGATTTTACAGACATTACATTGAGCATAAAAAAGTCAATTACATACGTAATCTTTTAAAACAATCAAATGAGGGGAAAAATGACCATATTAAGCTTTAATTCGACAAAATTTAAACAGAACCAAATGAGAAAAAAAAATGACAATATTGAAGAAAACTCATTCTAGCATTTTCCTCTAATATTTTGTTAATCTTGCTTTTAAAAATGTATTAACAACTTTCATACAAAATCTACAACAGAAGGTATCAATTAATTCACTTATCAAAAGTAAAAGGGTTTTAATTTATAATTCAACTTACATAGTTTAGCATTTTAAAAGTTCCATCGTGTTTGACTTAAAATACTAGTTCATAATAAAATGTTAAAGAAATATAATTACTTACAAAAATTGTTCATAAAAGTTGGAAGTTGCATATATTGCCACTGTCCACCTTTCTGTTTGTGAAGAATTTTTCACTTTGTCTTTTTTTTTAGTTTAGAATTAATCTGTAAGATTTTATAAACATCAAGTGGCTGTAGTTTAGTGGTGAGAATTCCACGTTGTGGCCGTGGAGACCTGGGCTCGAATCCCAGCAGCCACAATCTACTTTTTTTTCTCTTCTACTTTTTAAATCCCTCCAAATATATCTCACAATTATTATTAAATAAAATTAAAAATAGTACTGCATTACACCAATCATTTGTTTTGTGTATATACTATATATAAAATAAAAGACTAATGTAAAAAAAATCCCTTTATTAAGCATCCGGTTCGGTTCGATCCTCAGACTTATGAAAAAAAATCGATGAACCGTTTTATAAATTAATAAATAAAAAAAATATATACGTTTTAGGGTTTCCAATTTTCAGTTTCATCTCTCTCACAGTCTCACCTTCATCTCACTTCACGGTCTCTCTTACGCCGCCGTTCGCCAGAAGTCTCACTCTCATCTCTCGCAGCAATGGCGGGGGGCAAGATGAAGAGGGAGAAGCCAAAGGCGGCGACGAAGAGTACACCGTATCAGGGAGGGATTTCGTTCCACAAATCCAAAGGTCAGCATATTCTTAAAAATCCTTTGTTGGTCGACTCTATAGTTCAAAAGTCTGGAATCAAGAGCACCGATGTGATCCTTGAAATTGGTCCCGGTACTGGTAATCTCACCAAGAAGCTTCTTGAATGCGGTAAGATGGTTATTGCAGTCGAGCTTGATCCTCGTATGGTGCTCGAGTTGCAGAGGCGGTTTCAGGACACTCCTTATTCTACTCGGTTGAAGGTGGGTTTTCGTATTTGTTTGCATTTTTAGAGTAAGTTTGAATGATCTCTGTGCTTGATTGTGGATAGAAGTTGAATTTTCTTATGCCCATTAATTCTTCTTTTTTTTTTTCCTTATCTCTACATCCTTTTACAATCAGTAGGGATTTGTTTGAGGATTTAGTTTAGTTGATGTATTGTCCACGGGATTGTACTTCTTCTTGAAGTTCAAATTCCTTTCAGTAGTATGAAGAAATTGTACCAACATTTAACCTTTCCCTTTTGTAGGAGGCAAAATAGTGGAAGAGGAAAAAGTATAATCTTCAAAGTTGTTTTGCTTACCTAATATTTTATGAACTTCAGACTAAAATACCTTCCATAATCTGTCAACTTTCTGAAACAAACCGTGGATTGGCTTTATCTCATCAAATTATCTTAACAACTGCTGGAATGAACCAACCTATTGTTCTGTATTAGCAGATGTGTTCTTGTGCTTGTGCTTGTCTAAATTGTGGTTAAGAAATGAATTTGTGTTGGTTTTTTACTTGATTCTTAATTTGATTTTCTCTAACATGATCAATAATTGACTAGTTCTTTAATTCGATGCGCACAGGTTATCCAAGGAGATGTTCTCAAGACTGAACTTCCCTATTTTGATATATGTGTTGCAAATATTCCTTATCAAATATCATCTCCTCTCACATTCAAGTTGCTAAATCATCAACCTTCGTTTCGGTGTGCAATCATAATGTTCCAGAGGGAATTTGCAATGAGGCTAGTTGCTCAACCTGGTGACAAACTTTACTGTCGTTTAACTGTAAACACCCAACTCCTAGCTCGAGTATCCCACCTCCTCAAAGTTGGGAAGAACAATTTCCGTCCTCCACCAAAGGTGGACTCGTCTGTAGTTCGAATTGAGCCCAGGAAACCGCGTATTGAGGTGAAGCAAAAGGAGTGGGATGGATTTTTGAGAATCTGTTTCAATCGAAAGAACAAGACCCTCGGTTCAATTTTTAGGCAGAAGAGTGTTCTTACTTTGCTAGAAAAGAACTACAAGACGTTGTGTGCACTTAATCTCCCTCAGCAAGGTTCTGCCAATAACGACGACGGTGATTTTGATTATTCGAGGTTTGGCGATTCGAATGAGGATCAAACCATGGAAGTAGACGACGATGGAGCTGACGAAGAGATGGATATGGACGATAGTGATGCCGAAGTGGGGGAGGGGGAGGCTTCTGAATTTAAGAATAAGGTTTTGAGTGTTCTGAAGGAGGGAGATTTTGAAGAGAAGAGGTCATCTAAACTCACCTTACAAGAGTTCTTATACCTACTCTCTTTGTTCAACAAAGCTGGTATCCATTTTTCTTGATCTAGTTCTGTTCTCCCCCCATATTAGTATAGTCATACCCAATTTTGTATTTTTTCTGTTTTTTTTTTCCAACTGCTTCTCTATGACTGGCAATTGGTAGGCCATTTTTATATCTTCTACTTGAGTAATTAGAACTATTTATTGAAATCCGTTATCTGTATGTTTCTCATTACTCATTCTTTAATCCTTATCCACTGCCATATGAAATCCATGTTTTATGTATATACCATGATGTTTTAGTATGAAAATGCATAGTAACCAATGTGATGAAATCAAAGGATTCCAACTCCTGTGAGCGTAATTAGAACAATATAACTAGGTAGGAATGGCACGGCAAAAGACATCAATGTAAAGAAATACGTGGTACTCTAAAGAGTAATCCAATTGGCAAGTGCTTATTAGCTTAGAAGTTTCAAATTCGAATCTTCTAGTGAGCTTAATACAAAAAATCATTTATATCTCTCGAGTCTAAGTCATTTTTATATCACTTGATATATGAGTAAAAAGTAAAAAGTTACGTTTTTATTAATCTATCGGCTACAACTCCAAAAAGGAAAAGGGAAAAAAAATTCTAACGGTTACAATTCTATTTTATTGCCAAGAATATGTTCTATTTATGCCTCAACATTTTTTATTTTTTTGGGATGAAACGAATATTCGTTATCTTCTCCATAAAAGCTATAGCAATCCTAAAGCAATGAGATGAAAAGGATTTCTGATATACAATTCAAACTAAATACATCCTATTCCACAATGGGCTGATTCTTCAGAGAGGGGTAAAGCTGTCACAATAGACATTCTTTTCCCCCGATCAGGGGAAGGTAGAAGAGAGAAAGTTAGAACTCAAGATTAAGGCTCCCTTTGTAACTTTTTTATGTTTTCAGTGTTTTCATATTCAGAATTTGAAAATTTTAAAATGCAGAATTTTATTAGAAAGATAAAAACTTTGATAAAATAAATTACTTCATATTATAAATTCATTGTATGCTTGTTAAAATGGAAACATGTAAAATATAATGTATTCTAAATTATATAACATTGTAAAATAATAATCATACAAAATTCATAAAAAGAAATGTTAATAAATTAATTAATATAAATTTTAGATTAAACTAAAATTTAGTTTGTAACTACTTCTAGTTTACCAATATATTGCTTGAACAATTTTTTAAARTGAGATTCAATTACCAAATCTGCAACCAAACACATATCAATTTTCATTGAATCTCTTGTTTTCAAATTTCTGTTTTCTGATTACCAACCAAACGCGCCCTAAATAATCTAAGGTAAATAAAGGAACACAGGCCACAAACAAACAACTTAAAATTATATCCTATATGCTTAACACAGGCCACAAACCAAGCACAATTAGAGTGCTAAACAACTTAAAATTATATCCTATATTGCTTAAGCATAGAAATTTATGTTAATTTAGACTTCTTTGACTTCACTTGAGGCTTTTTGGGGATCTCGTCGTCGTCCTCGGAAACTTCTTCAGCTAGTTCGTCCGGCACATAGTTAGGAACATTATGTTTGGTTATGTACTCCTTCAAAATAGCCATGCTCTCCTCTTTCATAGAAACCAACTGCTCTGAGAGAGTGCCTTTATTAGCTGTATTGACCAAATGTGTCTCTGACCCTAGGTAAAATGAGGCTTTAACCCGAGGCCTCGGAGAAATATCGTCTTGAGCTTCAGCATCCATTGTATCTGAAAGGGTAAAACCGAGATAAAAGCAGAAGAACGATATGAATATTTTAAACCTACAGGGAATAGACTTCAAAAGATGAAAGAAATTATCATGGCTCCAGCTAGCAATCCAGTCTATGGATCATAATGATAAACACACCAATCATAATCTCAACAATCTACATTTCAAGTTATCAAATAATTCACAGCCATGACTTCCAATGATACCCAAATATATAATCAAGGGGAAGTTCTACAAGTATCTAACTTATCAGTAGAATTGCAAGCTAAGGTCGATAAGCCACTCGAAGGGAAACCTCTTCCACTTAACTTCAGCATTCATATATGTTTTGCGGTGCGATTCAAAGGAAGGAGAGATGAGAATGAGAATGAAACGAACATTAAAAAATGGGGATATAACATAACTTTTCAGCTAGAAAGTAGAACTTGAAATGACCTTTATTCTGCTCGTGGAAAAAAGAACAGTTATATGTTAATTACTTGGATGAGATAAATCAGAAAATGCCATCCCATCATTAAACTGCCTCTTAGAATTCAAATGGCCTACACCCAACCAAAGAATTTCGTTTGAATCTTAGATGCAAGACAAAAACATGCTGTAAACTACATAAAAGTCAAATGAAAATAGCATCTTCAGGCACTAATACTAGCTACATGGAAGATATCTTATTTTGAAATTACTATGTTTTCAACAGAAAAGCAATCCAAAATTGGCAATAACTCAGCATGATAATAGAATTGGACAGCAAGTGAATGGATTTGTACACCAAGAGCTGGAACAATGTTGAATAAAATTGACCGGAAAGATAAGTTTTATTCAAACTTCAGTATTCCTGGCATCTCTTATTGGAAGCACAAAGTGGCCGAAAGGCTAAGGACTTGCTACTTGGAAACTGTTTTCAATCAAAACAACTCCTCTGTTTTCATTTTTGTACACTTGAAACCACTGTTCACAAATCAACCCCAAGGGGTTGCGGGTTTTCTTCTACCAATTGGGGCCCTATGATGATATGTAGAAGAACAGCTTCAGTTGTTTTAGACAATAAGCCATCTACAGAAACCAGCCAAAGAAAATAAGACAAAGTAACAGTTACCCCAACATATTTCCATCAAATTTCCCAAAGAACAGCGGAAAAAAAATGAATCCAAAATATTTTTTTGCAGATTCCCTTCTTAGAGGCTCAAAGTAGTAGGGGTCTACTTAATAATTGAAAACCCATTGATGGATTCATACATAAATCACCAATTCGAAAAGGACTTCGTAATTTCTCTAAAAATTTGTACGTACCTGTAGAATGAATCTACTGAAGCTCCGTTGCCAGTGCCGGTGCCGGTTCCGATCGTTTTCCTCTTCAAGAAGCTTCGAAATCGAAAGAAATGAGGGTAAAAGATAAAGGGGAATTGAACAGTTGAAAGATTAAGATTATATGAGTGCTATGAACTGCAGAATTGGGAAGCGCTTCCGTTGGCGGGAGAAACAGCGAGCTTAATTCGCACTCGAATGGAGCCCTAATTGGAAAATTGACAGAAAAACAATAATAAATTACAAATTTTGTCAAATGAACCCTCTTTTTCCACTAAACAAATGAACCAATTTTAACATTGGATATATATGAATTCGGAAATTTTTATTTTCATTTGAGTTCATAAATTTTCATTATTGTGTCAATTAAAAAGTAAAAATCACCTTAAAATATTTGAGTTTTTTTAGTTCAACGAACGTGGGCCGAAATCAAATTAAGGAAAAGTACTATGTGTTCTAACCATTCGAGCTCTCGAGGATGAATTCTTCTTTGTCCTTGAATTATAATAAGACAATTTTTCTCTTCCCATATTATTTTTGAGCAACCGATTCAAAACTAAAATCACTTATATATTTATAATTGGGTATTGGGGAGAAGAAACATTTAGCATATTTCAAATATTGCAACGGTTTTCTGTTGTAAATATAGTAAAAACTTTTAAATTATATATATATATATATATATTTTCTAATTTTTTATTTTAATTTCGCCTTTGTTACTTTCAAAAATCAAGAAAGAAATAGATAGGATACCTTCACGTATATCATTAACTAGTATACCTAATCTGAAATATCATCACTAATATACTTGATATGATATTATGTATATCAATTGCATAGATGATATATCAACTTTGATAAATCTCCTCTAGGTTGAAGATTTTGGTTTAAGTAAAATGGTAGGTTTCTTATTAATATATAAAATATATATTTTATTTTAAGTATATCACTAATATAACTAATACTGTGTATATCAAACACACTAGATATATCAGTGATATACTTCATTTTAAATATTTCATTGATATAACTAATATACATAATATGAAGTATATCATTGATATAATTTATATGAGGTATATAAATGCGAGGATTTTCTTTTGAAAATAGAAAATAAAAAACAAATAATTATCTTTTTAACTAGTTAAAATATTTGTAACATTTTCAATCCCCTCCCCTTGGAGGGAAGAAAAAAGAACAAAACTCATATAGTCCAAAGCCCATTGAACCAAAAACTATTTGGGCCTGATTCATTTATTTGGGCCAAGACAATTGTATTATTTGTTTTTATTTTCTTATACTAAAAATTTTATTGGATTAATGTTTTTTTTAGTAAATTATATTACATTTTTTCCTCACCATAGCAAATTTTGTTTTGTTACTTTTTTTTTTTCTCTCACTTACTAAACTGAAAAGTTACTAATAAAAAGTCAAATGGTAATAGTTTAATAAAATTTTCAAACAAAAAAAAATTTGAACTATTAAAATGAAGCATTGATATCATTAGCTGAACTCAATTTCAAAATAGGAGATCCATATTCAATCCATATCGAATAAGTCAAAGATTGACATTTGTCCTAGAGTGAGATTGAATCTAAGTTTGGATCGAGTTTTACCCAACCATTAAAGAGTATGCATTTAATGAGGTTGATAACCAATCTTAATACACCATTAGATTTTACTTGCCCAACTAACAATGTTTTGAAAAAAAAAAAAAAGTACTTATTTTGAAGTATTTATTTCCCGCCGGCTTATTGGTTCAAATGGGCTGAGATAACTTGGATGAGAATGTGTTCAAACTCCATAATAGTCGTCTACCTTAAAAATTAATTTGGTCTGTCTACCTTAAGAATTAATTTCTATGTATTACACAAGAAAACAAAAAAAATAATATATATATATAGATTTAGTAAGTTTATATGGTACAACTTACATTTTAAAAATGAATAAAGTTTGACATGCCATTCCAAAGGTAAAGACAAAGTCTTTTCCAAATTTTGGTTAAGAAGTCAATTTTTTACTTGCTAGTAGTTTCACCCAACAATCTAAAAGCCAATTTTTTTTTGTTTTGTTTTTGTTTGTCATCCTTCTTTGCTTGATTTGAAAGTTTGAATCTCTTTGTAACAAATGTCTATGCTATAGATTGCTTTAACATAAAGCTCATTTTCACACTCATGTGATTAGTTATTAATTTTAGTTTTTATCAAAAATGACAGAGAATCCAACCAACAAAAATATCCGAATTTTTAAATTTAAATAAGTTGTAGATTTCAATCACCGCTCTTATATTTGAACCTAAAACATGAAAAATCCAATCGAAAAAGTTTCAAAATAACAAGAAAAAATAACCCACATCTCGTCCCATACTTCTAGAAAATAACAACTTAGACTCAATTTGATGAAATAAAAGTTTAAAGTTAGATTTAACTCACCCATTAAATACTGAGGTAAAAGTTCAATTTGTTTTTTTTAAAGCTTATGCACAAATGTAAGAAAAAATATATTTTTTTCAATTATTGATATAAAATTACACTGAATTAGAATAAAAGAAAAATATTGACAAAATGAATAATATATGATATATTGATTTAAAAAAAAAAAAAAGGTAACAAATATTGAGTGTCTGTATAAAGCCTAGACAATATGATGCAGCCTTCTCTCATCTTCAAAGCTTGAAATATCATCATCATCATCAGAACCCTAAATTCAAAACACACAGTAACAAAACTCTCAGTCAGCCATGGAAACACTTTAATTTTCCACCCTTTTCTCGGCTTTGAAAAAAAAAGAACTCACCTGATATCGATACCGATACCGATGTCGACGAATGCTGTTTTGAATGGCTGTGATCGTTTGAATCAATACGTACATGGGAAAAATAATTCCACTCGCTCTTAAAAGAAGCACCTGAAAACAAAAACACACAGTCGAAACGCTTAATTAGTATTACTCTCAAAAGAACATTCCCGAACACGGGGCGAATCGGATCGGGTACTCACAGTGGCTAGTGTAAATGGGTAGTCTGCAGTACCAACGGCAACCACATCATAGAAATGTCTCACCAACAATACTAATGTAAACTGCATAGAAAAATATATATATTAAAATAAAAAGTGTGAACTTTTTTATAAAGTCACAAGGGAATCTTAGTATCAAAAGGGTAAATTTGTTTTGAAAAAATTGAAAATAAAAAAATAATAATAAAGTGGCTAAGGAAAGGAATGGTAGGCTGCTAGGGCCCTAACCGTTATTTGTTGGGTTGGTGAGCTACATTCAACTTAATTAGAAAAAATAAATAATAAAATAAAATATTGAGGAAGGTTGAGAAATTTGAATTTTTTTTTTTTTAATGTCAAATAGGTCATGAACTTCTCAGACAAAATATCGATGGTTTAAGAATCAATTAAACATTTGTACCATTTTGTATCTAATAGATACAAAATCGATAGAGTTTTTAAAGTTTAAGAACCTATTAGAGATTTTTTAATGTTGATCTATTAGACACAAAATTAAAAGTTCATCTATTAAATAACAATATTAAAAAGAAAAGAAAAAGGAACTTTTTAACATGGTGGGTGGAATTAGGGAAAAGAATGAAGTTAGTGTTTGGCATAATGACTTCCAATTATGTAGTGGTAAGTTACACCCACTTAGTTTTTTTTTTTTTTTTTTTTTCTTAATTTGTTTATGATAATGCAACAATCAGGCTTTGTTCATGTAAATGGGCTTAGCACCAATTTTCAAGCCCTATTGCATTTTAATGCTTTAGGGAAATAATAAAAGCCTTCACTTTTTGACTCATCATGTGTTGAATTTTTCTCCCATAATAATTAAGGTCTGGTTTAATAATTGAATTTAAAATTTTCCTCTTTTCTTTTTTCAAAATTATAAAATATATTTTAATAATGGAATGTTCCGTCACTATAAATTTAACAAAATCTAATCTTCACCTTTAAATTTCATCTAGTTAAACATTAAATTTAAATAAGCGGTAGAATTAATATCTTCCATCAATTTTTTTCGAAAAAATTCGATATATACCTTAAAAGTTATCCTCTATGTCATATCCTCTATTAGTTAAGCTTCATATTTCTTTCTTATTCTTTTTATTTTTATTTTTATTTTTTACCTTAAGATTTGTGGCTAAATTAGAGCATTATTGTATTAAAAAATATTATTTTTGTAAGTACTATGACATTTTGGGGTCCGAGTTTTGAGGCTTTTTGTGGAGTGTACTTGGACGCCAATCTATTTCAATATATTCTATATTTGACTAGTGAACTATTACTATTAATTAGGGAAAAAAAAAGGCAACATCACAAAAGTTGAATTTTTTCCCTTTTTCATATACCAATTCAAAATATAGTGGCAGGATTTAAATGTAAACCAATTAACCAATCGAACTGTAAAATAAAATTAAACCCATATTTAAATTACAACTAAATCTAAAAAATTTAATTAATAGATTTAAGATTAATAAAAAGGGGGGCAGAAAACTTACCGTGAGAGCAACCGATTTACAACAGGAGGCACCACGGTCAGCGGTGGTGGAGCAGGCGGAGTCCGACGCGCCGCCATCCGCGGGCGGCGAAGCCGGTGGCGCCGCCTCTTCTTGCTCGGTTCTCAGGATTTGCAGACTATCCCTGCGAATAATTTTCCATCCCCATTTAATATAAATTCAATGCAATTAATTAATTATAATTCCTCAATATTCGAGAAAATTAATTATAATTCCTCAAGGTTGGAAAAAATCGCCAGCAGAGCAGATGAATTGGCTGTAAAGCATGTCTGGCTCGTGCTTCAAGAACATTTCCTCATCCCTCACTATTACAGACTGTGGAGCATATAGAATTTTTTGTGTATAAAAAAAATTATTTGAAGTAAAATGGAGAAATTAAAATTAAAAATTAAAAGAAAATACCTAATGGTGACACCTGGATCGGCGTGCTGTAGCTTCTTAGAAGGTGCCGTATAGCCTGGTTCGTAATTCTGCCCCCAAAAAGAAAAAAACATTTTTATTTCTTGATTTTGAGAAAAGAAAATAAAATAGAAGTAATAATAATAAATTCAGAACACGACGCGGACGAGTTAAAGATTTAAATAAATTCAGAACAACACTTCAAACATTTATTCATAATAATATTTATTTTTAAGTATTAAATTGAAAACCTTCTACTGTTGCAACGTTGTATTCTAATTCTTTGTTTAATTTTCATTCCATATATATTATTTGATAAATTAACAAAATAACGTATTAAAACCCAATTAATAAATACCAAAATAGGTTTTTTTTTT
>NW_019104623.1:145119-157027 GCF_001995035.1 Momordica charantia
CAAAAGAATAAAATCACCGGTGATTTATATATATATATTAGTTAGTTAGTTATGGATCATCCTCTTGAATCTCAGGTTAAAATTAATGTATGTTTTAGTCCGGTTTAAAATGTTTAAACTTAATTCTTTAGGTTGATGTGTGGAGTTGGCAGTGCAACTGAGACGCTGGTGTAGGCTTGGTTGGAATAAGTAAGACTTTGTACTGATGTTGTTTTCGGTTACGTACATTCAAAAGTTTAAGTTAATACTTAGTATGAGTTGTTACTAAATCAAGCTTAAGTTAAATTCAAGAGATTGCATACTTTTGAGAAGATGTGGTTCCTTTTGTAAGGGTGTACTATTGTGATGGCGTCTCTATCTATCTTTTAGTAAATATTCTACTGATAACTAGAAGATCATCTATTGACAGGACTAACGTTTCATCAACTGTCAGCAAATTTTCTGTCGATCAAAATCCTATATAGGTTGGAGCTAAATTGTGCTATGCTTCTAGATTAGTTGGCCTTTCCTTGTCCTCGTCCTATTCGAGTTGAGGCCCAAAGATACGGTGTCTCATGAGGGTGACGATTTGTATTTAATTTTACCCCTAACAACTTACGTTTAATTATATTATTTATATACTTGTAAATGTTACAATTTCTAAATGATAAACTTACCTAGTATGATACTCAGTGAATGACACAAATTTAGAGGAGGAGTTAAATTACCAAGAGAAAAAAAAAATCAAAATTTCTACTAACTTTAGAAATCTGGAAGATAAATTAAAATCTTTAATCTCTTAGGTGGCCTAGTTAATCCCCTGACCTACTTTAAATTTTTTTACCACCGAAAAGAGTGTAATTGAAAAATGTTAAAACGTGAAAGAGTAATTAAACTAATAAGAATTAAATTGAAAAACAAAACACCCAAACATTAAAGACTAAAAACATCAATCTAACCTTGAAATTAATTATATGGATTCATCTTGCCTATTTCAATGTCATTGTTTATAATTAAATTAAGCTCAATCTCGAAATATTATCACATAATTTTCTTGACCTTATCACATCTCAAGTAATCATAGTATAACAAATTTTCTTAGATGTGGTAGGTTCAACTTTTCACCGTATTTTTTACCGTTGTAATATTTAGGAAAAAAAAACCTACTAATATTTAAGCAAATATTTAAATATTTTACGGTATTTTTAAAATCCTAATTTAACCTATAATATTGATGTTAGATCGTTCAAAATTATAAAATATCGACATGTTGATAAATATTTTATTATTGTCATCGAGTCAACATCACAACCTAAACCAGGTCGACTTAGATGATAATAGCACATCTTTACCTCACAATAATCACTTTGATTTTGAACTCGACCTAGTGGAGAATTGGATTTGATCATGCACCATTCAACTTCAAATCTAGCACAAGGGTTGAATTTGAAAATGACTGAAATTTGGATGCTTATTTAAGAAATCTAGGCTGGAGATAAAGAGCTCTTTGACGTCTAAGATGGCTCGCGGGGAATTGAGTTAGAGGAGAGATTTGAGTACTCGGTCACTCATATGTGACTTCCAACTTGATGTCATGAAAACTTATATTAAAGAAGAAAAAATTTAAATCCAAGTAAAAAAGACAATAATAATAATAAATATATAAATAGTTCAAATACTATTTTTCTTCACGTACTTTTAACTTTGTTTCGTTTTAGTCTATATATTTCAAAATGTTCGATTTGGTTGGTGTACTTTTAGAAAGTTAATATTTTGATCTCTATTTACAAAATCTTAGTATAAATTTTACACGCAAGGAAACTTTTCAATATAAATTAATGGCTATTATTTAACGAATAAAGTGTCGTGTTAAATTTTTTATCGAAATAAATGAAAATGATCATTTTTAAATAGTATAACGATCAAAATATATAAAAACTAAAATGAACTACTTCAATCAAAATTGAAACTATATGGGCATAAATTGGATTTACACAAAAAAAAAAAATTAAAACAATTGAGGGGATGTCAAAAGTGTTGTATATTCTTATTCATTTATTGATAAGAAAGAAATATTAAATTATGGTTTAAATTTATGCATTTTTATATCTCARTGTCAATTTCGTGTCGTACTTATCAATGTTTCAAATTGATGATCTGTAATATACTTTCAATATTGGTCTTTTGTATTAAATGTGACAGGAATGATATGACACTAATGTAATTAATTAATTTTTAACTCTCGTTAAGAACCCTCCACTTGGATTCAAGAATTTCAAAGATTTGGTCAAAATCAAAAGAGTTGTTTAGGAAAGATTCTTGTAATTGTTTGTTTTTTACATCAAATAATAGGAAAGTGATTCATCAAAATATAATTTATTAGTATATTTCTGATAAAACCAATCTTTTTATGAATGATTGTCTGCCTACTTTCTCATCAATTATTTTATAATAAGATCTTACTTAATATAAGTGGAATTAAAGTTTATTCACATTTTATTGTCTTGTTTAGTTTTATTTTAATCTCAAGTTTACGAATATCTTCAAATCGTGAAATTATTTATCAAGAATTTTTTTTTTTAAATATAAGTATTTGTGTGGCTTTGTTAATTGAAAAGAGTGGTAGGCTTTCATTTCAATAAACTAATTAAATATGGGCTGATTCGTTAATTAATTATCAAATGCTAATTAAAAGAAAACATATCATGTGTTAGGGATGATTATTTGTCTCTGTCCCATTGAAAATAAGCAAAATTAGAGAACATTTGTGACCCTATAAGTATTAGTTAAGGAAAAAAAAAGTGTGTCGACAAAAATAGCAAAAGATTAATATGAATTTTATAAAAATAGCAAAATTGAAAAGATAAATAACCGGATAAGATTTATAATAGACATAACTATTCCCCTCATTTTTAATTGGTTTTGAGATGGAACCCACGAATATTAATATGGTATCACAATCCAAAAGCCCAAATGAGTAACCGATAAAAAAAATGGATCCGGCCAAGATCGATGAGCCAAAAAGAGCTACCATTTTGAACATTTTAAGGATCTCACGTTGAAAAAAAGACCGAGACTACTTTCATTGTCAATTAAAAAAAAAAAATTCCATAACCCCATCCTCAAAGATGCTTTCATTCATGATTGGAAAGGAATATTTGGATAAAGAACTGTTAATATTCTACTTCAAATCCTTTCATTGTTTTTGCCCATTTCCACACTCCTTTTAGATTCCCTTTTGGTTCGTTATTTCATATCAATTTGTCTCGTAATGACATAAAATTTTGAGATTAAAATTAACAATGAATGTTATCAAATGGGCAGTAGTAATTTTTGTTTGGACTGCATAAAAACGATACTTAAAAATTCCTAAAAGTAAGGAATCATTAATTTAACCTGAAAATAAAACATATATTAAGATAATTTAAAACCATATAGAATGGAGAGACTTGTATGGAGGAATACAATTTCAAATGTCTAAACATCCTTTTAATTGGATAGTTGATTGCAAAGATTAAATTATTGCAAACAAATAAAAATATAAAATAGAGAAATTTGGATTATGATTTAACCTATTTAATTTTATTCGTAGAAATAAATATCAAAATAAATTACTATCAACATTATGATAATGTTATGATGATGCTTTATTTGGAAAAAGTATGGCACTATATTAATATTACTTAATTAAATATTAATATTTGTTGTTATGATTTGAATGTGAAAACACGGTGCTAAAGAATATTAAATAATAATGATCAAAGAATTAGAAAGACCATTTTAATTAATACCATACATGATTGGATTAAAAAAAATATGAAGCAAATCTCAAGCAAAGATTGAATTTGAAAAGATAATAGAGGAAGAGGAATAATGAAAGATGCCGCTCTCTTGAATAAAGAAGGCGAATTAAACATTATAAATATAAAAATATACGTGACTTGATTAATAATCATAGAAAAAAAAAAATAAAACTACCCAATTTAATATATGCTTTGTATGATGATGAATAGTACTATAGAGTAAAATATTTGATGAAATTATTTTGAATAAGAAAATTTATTTTAGGGTCAAATTTTACATAAATTTAGTCATTACATTTAAAGAACCTAATTCAATACTTGAATTTTAAAAAACTTTGTCACATCTATCAACGTTAGATAATGCTTCTATTCAGTATTTGTATTAACATCATAAATGCAACACTAACACGTGATATGCTTTATTAGATAGATTTTCACTAAGTTGATATGATGTGATCTAGTATTATAAACTAACAAATATGTCACGTAATAATTTATTATTTGTGTTAATAGCAGAGACCATATAAAATCATATTCTATGCAGCTCAGTGTCAAGGCACAACTCTACTTTCCTTAATAAGTCTAGCTTAAATTTTTAAATATTGTTTTTTCTTAAATTTATTTTTTAAATCCAAAGACAGAGATATAACACTGGAAATATAAGAATTAAGAAAAAGGGTAAATTTTCATCAGAAAAAAAGAGGTAATTAATATATGAAAATATAAGGACAATTGTGGAAAGTATAATTGGACGTGTTAAGAAGAAAAGCATTCGATAAATATGGAAATAATATGGTTAATATGGTTATCCACTCATTCTCGTAGGTTGCGTTATGACGTGGCATAATTATCGAAATAAAGCCACGTGTTAATGGGTCATCTTTGCCAATAAAATCTTTAGTGGATAATGTCTCCCTCAAATGGAAGATCAATCCTATTTTCCCCTTTTTTTCTATAGAACAAGTAATTTATTACTTTTTAATGGCCAATTATGAATATATCATTATTGTATTATTTGAAAAAAAAAAGTACCATTTTTTTACTTTGTTAATAAAATTTCTCTTTAAACTACATCCCCAATCTATATTCTTTGCTGTTTTAGTATTTTAGGCATTTTTCAAGTTCAATTTATAATTATAATCTACTTGGTTTGTGTTTGTTTAGTTTCGGAACTTTACAAATTTTAATTTTGTTAGTGTAATTTTTATATTAATAAGTTTCTACTATTAATATTGTTGCCTAATTATTGACATTACACGACATGACTATAGATGATTTAGAGAGGAAGGATGAAGGAGCCATAAATTATTTTTAATGTATTATGTCTAATCACCTCATTGAATTTATCCAATTTAGCCTACTTAATTATAACATATTATATTGCTAATTTAATTATTGTGTCATGTCAACATTAAGTAATCATGTTAATGTTAAACACTTCTTAGAATTATAATTAAAAATTTAGGTATTCAATTGAAACTTTACAAAATTCAAAGAATAAACACACCACTAATGATTTAGATTTTCAATTCAATCAAAAAAAAAATTTAACGATTCACCATATATTAATTTCATAATATATTATTTTAGAATATTTAAAACTTTGACTATGTTTATGTAACTGATTCAACCCAAAAAATTGGACCTATTTCTTCAAGTTTTGACCTTATTAAGCAATCCAACATGGAACCACCTCAAAACTATCCACAACACAAGTTTATCAAATTAAAATATATATATAAACTTAAATTCGCCAGGTCACTAAGTCAAAACGTAACTATAAAATGATGATTATGGAAATTAATTAACGATCTCGATAATACTTAAAAAAAAATCATATTTAAAAGATGTTTTCGTCAGCGCCTTCGAATTATTGATAACCAAAAAAAGAAAAAGATAAGATAAGAAAAGAGAGGTATATAATATTACTTCTAATTGCCGATTAAGGAGGGCAATATCGTCTTTTTACGCAAACTTGTCGTATTCGTAAAACTACGGCGTTTTACGCAGGCGTGTGCGTGTCTCATCCTTTAACAATTCAAATTTTCCGGTTTTGCAGGTTGGGATCAGGAGCGTGTGATTTAAAAATCAACGGTCACGAGGAATTTAAAGGGAAATTTAAACCGGTGGGCCTGGCTGATGGGGGCCCATCATCACCGGCCCGTTTCGGACGGTGGCCTGGTCTGCGGGTTTCTGTGATTCTGTGGGGCCGACCTAAAGTCACTTCTGGTAGTTTCTTTTTAAGAAAAAATAATAATATAATATATATTATAAAATTTTGGATAATTTTTGGTTTGGCTTTTGGGATGTTGACATTTGTAGTTATCCTCTCTCGTTCTTATCGTCTTAATCGTGGTTTGCAATTTTGGAGTCTCTTCTTTCTCTATCGTTGTGGTGTGGAAAGTGATATTTCTTCTGGATAAATTATCGTTGAGCTAAGTTCATGTTGGTTATTTACGTAGTGTGTTGATAGTATTAACTGAGAATTATGTGATGTAAGGTAGCAGCTAAAATATGCTGGTTGATTAATTTTGGGCAAGCTAACCAAAAGTTAAGTTCTCTAAACTATGATCCCATCCCAATAGGTCATCTCCGAAATTAGTCCACTTGACACGCTTTAGTTTCCGCGTCATGTCGTATAATCCATGATTCATATCTAAGAGTTAAACTAATAGGGTTAATAACAATAGTCTAATAGACATCAAATTAAAAATTCGGTGTATTTTGAAAGTTTAGAGATAAAATTTGTAATTTAACTAAACATAAATATTTTTCAATACCTAACTATTAAGTATGAGTTAGTTGAACAAAAAATATGTATGAAAAGCCAAAGCGAGTATAGCTCCGCGGTAATTGGCATATATCTTCAATCAAGAGGTTGTGAGTAGAATAATAATAATAATAATAATAATAATGGACAAACTTAATTTTTAATAAAAGAAAAATATAAACAAAATTTATATTTAATTTGAATTGAATACCTTAACAAAATATTTGGGAGCATTTAATAGTGGACCCATAAAGAAAAAACAGAAAGAAGAGACTGAGTACCTAAAGTTTGAAAAGTTGAACATAAAAGTAAAACAAACAATATAAGTTTGTAACTAATTGCATTTTTGCAATTTTGGTAGCAACTCAAAAGCTTGCCTTCAAAGTAAAACATGAACCAATGAATTTTCTAAAATTGCAACAAATGGCATAGTTTAAATCTAGCATTCAATTACTAAACTTTATTTAATCAAATACAAAAATCAATTAGACAAAGCGAGCATAGCTCAGCGGTAATTGGTATATACCTCCAACCAAGAGGTTAAAAAAAATTCAAGAATCGAGTATCTTATTTCAAGGCGTTGATGTATGATCCGCTTGAAATAATTTTGCCATATTGAATTTTTATTACTTCTTACCAATAACATTTAGACGTGTAGTTTTTTTTGGTACGGTTTAATAAAATATGACAACGAAATGTTTAAACATATGGGAACATATCCAATTTCTCAAAAGAAAAGAGCATTGGCTATATGAAAAAGCCCAACCTAAAAATAATGGATGTTGGTCTTTCATGTTTCATCAAGCCCATATTGACCCAAGTTTGTTTTATTTTATTCTCTAAATATTTTAAATTTCTATTTTTCTTTGTGTGAAAAATACTCTACTAAATTCTTCCTCCTCATAATTAAATATTTGATAATTTATTATTATTAAAAAATTTCTATATATTGATCTCTTTTTGTTATCAAACTGAGAAAAACAAGATTTTTTCTCATTGTCCAAGAGCCAACATATTTATTTTCAATTCAATTTAAGTTCTTAGAAATATTTTTGAAATTCTAAATAATTTTCTTTTTTAAAAAGCTGATTTTTATTTTTTAAAATCTCGTTTTCCTTTTAGTGGAATTTTTTTTGGGAACATATTTCTATTTAACAAATTTCATTCTCACTTAAAACTTTTTACCACTTAAATTTATCTTTCTCTCTAAAATTTTCATCTTTCAAATTTGTCCAATTATTTATTTCTCCCTAACATTTTAATCTCTATCTAATATATTACTCTCATTTTTCTCAATCTACAAATTTATTTTGTCCCAGACTTTTTTTCTCTCAAATTTCAACTTTTATTTCTTTTTCTAATCTAACAAATATATCTCCAAACTTTCTCTATCTAAATTTTATCTTTTCCAACTTTCTTTAGCTATAATTTTTCTTTAATTTGTCATTTGTATTTATTTATTTTTCTTTAACAAATATATCTTGATTTTTTTTCTATCTAAAGTTTTTTTTCCTTTCTTTCTCTAGCATGTTTTTTTCTTTCAATTTTGCTTTTAATTTTTCTCTTTTTGTGTTTAGTTTTTTTCTCACTAATTATATATAAACTTTTCTTTTCATATCTTTACATTAGGGATACAAATATCTTTGGGTACCCACTCCATTAATAGAGAATGTGTTTCTAAACCTGCCTTGACTTTGTTTCTAATTCCGTTTTTTAAATAATAAAATTTATTAACTACTTTACTTGATCAATAAGTAAATATTAAATATTTTTTTAAAACTAATTATAGTAAATAATAATTGTTATATATTTATTTTTTCCCTTTTTTTAAATTCTAAAAATAATTAAAATTTATAACTAAACCAAGTCATTTTTTTTTATGAAGATTCGCGTTCCCAAACGAGGATTCCTCGACCCGATTCCCAGAATTAGAATAAAGTGGGGGAGGGATCTGAAAATTTTCATGATGATAAGAATGGAAAGACATGTTCGACTTTGGTCTCATCTTGTTGTTATATCTACCCGACATAAATTTTTTTCATCTCCCTTCAACTCTCTAACTTTTTAAAAAACAGAAAATCAAAATTGATTATCAAGTTTCGGTGGTTTGTTTTGAAAATAAAAAATAGTTATTATAAATTGAAAACAAAAAACAGAAAATGTAAGAGTAGAAATCCTTGTCATGCCACTCCAAAGAATAGTGATTTTGTCATTTAAAGAAAAACAAAATCATGCCACTAAAAATAATTAGATTTTGTAAATAAATGGGATGAATTTTTGCAGATGGACGAGTGGGTTTCTTGTGTCGAGCCACATCAGAATAATTTTAAGTGTTTTAAAAGATTAAAGATGAAATTGAAAATTATCATTATACGAGCACAATTTAGTATTTAACCTTTAAAATTTAAATATCAATCCTCAAGTCTAATTCAAATAATTAATATATATATATATATATATATATGGATTAAAAAATAGATTCTAATTTCCAATAAATAAATAAAAATAAAACCTTTATAATTTGAGTGATTATAACTTGCACTGTTGCACATGGCAGCCGAAAACAAACGTCTTCAAGTTGCTTAAAGAGAAAATCAATTTGGTAACAAAACGACATGTCGCCATCACTTGGGCTTTCACTTTTAATGCTCCCCTGCCAATTTGGACCCCATTGAATTATTGGAGCCTCTTCCAGTTTTTATTTTTTGCGTCCACATTTCATATTTATTGCATCATAATCTCTAAACTTTTAAATATTTTATAATATCTAAATATGTAAAATTTCATTGGATAATTATTTAATTTCCTTACTTTTAAGTAAGTTTCTAAGCCAAAGTGATACCTCCAATATGAAATTTGTTGAGATAGTTGCAGTAAATATGGAGTTGCACATATAATCTTGCAATATTTGTAATTATTTTTTAAACATGGTAATTTATTATTTATATATATATATTTTTTGTAATATTGAACACAAAATTGCTAAAAATATACAGCCCCAAATTCTAATGAATATTCATTTCTTATAATAATTAACTTTCCGAAACTTAATTTTTGTTCCTTTGAGATGAACTAAAACCATTTTATTTTGATACTACAATGTTAAAGCTAGTTTAGGCTTTTGTTTTCATTTTTTAATTAAAATATTTTCCTCAATCATGGTATTGAATTATTTTTTAGCTAAAAGATTCAACTTTCTATATAAAATATTTTGTATTGCTATGAAATTGATGAAGAAAATAAAGCACCACGAGAGAAAGAACAATGAGAGAATATAAAATTGGATAAAATATAGAATACATAATATTTCTCCTTTGAATTTCTTTATTTTGTTTGATTATTTCTAATTTCTCTTCAAAATTGTAGATTGATGACTATAAGATGCTCTACTTATAAGCAATTTGAACAATGAAATATAATTACAAGACAAATGACTTTTTAGACGTTAAATAAATGGACATTTTAAATATTATAATAATGTTTATAATATGTATTAATTAGAAAAACTCTCAATAGATATGTTTTGCTTATGGAATCAGATATTTTCACGAAGATATTTTTTGCAAATAGAATACATAACGAAATCGTTTTCAAAGAGAAAATTAGATATTTATTCCACATTTTAAATCCAAATTCCTTGCAAATCAACTCTTTGAAATAAAAGTATTTTCAATCTTTTTTTATCCCTTTCCTTTTCAAAAGTGGCTGCTCATAGAAAATTAGCATTTCTTGTACGCAAATAACAAGAAGTCGAGAAAAGAGAAAATTATGAAAATAGTTTTGAAGCTTTTTTATTTTTTTTAATGATGATGAAAGTTGCCTAAAAAGGGCAAATTCAACAAAGCTACCAAAATATCAATATCGTGTTCAACGACATTAATACTTTTAAATTTATTTTATTTTGGTATCTAGACTTTTAAAGATGTATTTTAGTCTCTTAATTTTATGAAAAATAACCATTTTGATTCACGAATTTTTAAGGCATGTATTTTTAGTACAAAACTTTAAAAAATAATTATTTAGATCTATTAACTTTTAAAACGTCTATTTTAGATCTTAAACTAAAAAAATTATGATTATCCCGTCGCCTAATATTCCCCTAATACTCATTTGAGGCTCCTATATGTTCCAATTTCAAAATTATGGTACACATACTCGAAGTAAATGGTATCATACCGTTAACATTTGAAACCAGAATAAGAATCATAATCAAAATAGGTACTACTATTATTATTTTGCTAAATTATAAGTTTACCTCTAAATTTTGAGATTTGTGTCTAATAGATTTATTAAACTTTTAATGTTAGATTTAATGTGTCAATGAACTTTAAAAAAAATATTTAATCTCCGTATCTAGTAAATAAAAAATCTTTTAAACAAAAGATTAAAAATTTAAGAATATGTTGATTAGACACGTCATTGAAACCTACTAGAGACCCCTCTAACCCAATTTGCAATGTTTTATTATTATTTATTATTACTCAGAGATTAAAATAGATATTTTGAGAGTTGGAAAACTAAAATTAATTTATAAAAAAATAATCCCAGTGATGCTTCATTAATAATTTAACGAAACTTATCTGTACAATAATATCTCCTCTCCAAGGTCCAAGGATTTTCTAGTGTCTCAATCATAATGTGTGCACTTTTTTATCACTCATTTTTCTCAAATTTACGCTTTCTGCACTCTTCAATTATTTGATTGTAATGTTTTATTCTCCTCATCCGTGACGTAAAATTTTAAATTTTCCAATATCTTATATATTTTTAACATAAACATTTTTAAATATTTTAATTTTAGCTTAACTGAATATAACTCAACGAATTAAAGTATCTAAAGCTTGTGAGTTTGAGTCTCCACCTCCACATATTGTACTAAAAAAATCATTTTAACTTTAAAAATGAGGTAGTATAGGAGAAAATCCATCATTATTATTACCCTATTCAGTGTAGGGAGTAAATTTTAATTTTAAACTTTCATGAATTAATCCCAAATTAAAATAAGTGAAATGAAATTAAACGTCTACAAAATTTGAGTATTAATGATAATTTTTGTCGGTATTAATTTTTTTAATACAATATGTGGAGTGGAAATTCGAATTCACAACCTTTAGAGAGAGATGTCTCGATCAGTTGAGCTATATTCAATTTAATTAGTATTAATTTTTCTAATCGTATTAGATACTATTTGGTGAATTTGATATTTTTATTGTAAAGTTGAGACACTTTCTCACCTGCTCGTAACTAAATTTGATTTTTTAAAAAATATTTATTGAGTTAGGTTGTAATAAGATTTTAATTTAATTTTGTATACATATTAATTTCACTGGTTCTTCAGGTGTTTTTTTTTCTTTTT
>NW_019104623.1:157782-176865 GCF_001995035.1 Momordica charantia
ATTTCCTAATTCAAGATATTTTTAATTCTCTATAGATTTTCTTTTTGAGAACTTTTAGCTACACATATCGTATGGATATGTAAGACGTAATCAATCGTTGAGTTATTTTATTTCAGGGACCAAATACTAGTCTTAAATGTTGCAATTATCGTCCAATATATTTGACTCATATATTTTTAAAAATTTAAAGATTATTATGAATTTTCAAATTTATGTCTATGCTTTAACATGACATGTACTATTAAAAACAAGTCATAACTTAACATGTCGTAGTATAAAAGTTAAGAGTGTCAATCTGAATTTAACTCAACTAATTAGAATATTTATTAATGGTCCGTTCAAATCGTCATACCCAATCGTATGAAGTAAAATAAAAAAGAAAAATATATTTTAATAAGCTAGATGTATTTTAAACCGAATTTTTGGGCCCACTCATTTTTATTTTTAACAAAGTGTTATACCCTTCCATACCATGTGATATCAAATCATATTTCATTAATCAAATAAACATATTACATTAAAAGAATATATATTATTTGAGTTATGTAAACTCAAGATTTCACAAAACACTATGTTAAAATATTCAACCATTTGATAATTATTTTTTATTTTTGAAAATTAAGCTTGTAAATATTATTTGTATGCATGTATTTCTTTGTTTTACACCTACTTTTTAAAAATCTAAGTTAAAATTCAAAAAAAAAAAAGTAGTTTTCTTTTTTCTAATTGGGCTAAAAGTTTTCTTTTTCTTAATTTTTTGGAATTGATGCCACAACCCAAGACTTCATGATAGGTGATATCATAAAGTCGAAGGCCGTTACCACTACACCGTCCCAACTAAAAGTTCAAATGTGTTTTTAATAAATCTTAAAACATGTCAAAGCAAACTTAGCTCATCGATATTTAAGGTTTTATATTTTTTCAAATGGTAATTTTTTCACCTCACTTAACATTTTTTTTTTTAAATATTTAAAAAAATTATATAACAAAACAAATCAACGAAGAGGTGAAACTAATTTTTTTAAACTTGATATTTAGTAAGAACAGAAAGGAAAATAGTTATAAATAAACACAATTATCAAACTTGTAATTTAAGTTCATTTATACCGTAAGAAACCATTTTGGGTGGAATGAGTTAAGATCATGTGACTGATAATTGAATGGATTCAATGAAAATTATAGATTTAGCCCTAAAACAAAAATGGATTCCGCTGTCTCATCCAGATCTTGAGGCCAAGGAAACTTCTGGACGCCATATAAATACATCAGTTGGGGGTTTTATTAACTCAATAAAATTACAGTAAATCCTCCGGAAGCTAATTGGGCGGCGATGGAACTGGAAGGGGCGAAATCGTCGAAGGCGACGGGGCAGAGGATCGTGGTGGCGGTGGACGAGAGCGAGGAGAGTATGCTCGCCTTGCAATGGTGTCTCTCAAATCTCACTTCTCACGACACCAAAAACACTCTCGTTCTCCTCTATGTCAAGCCTTCTCCCGCCATCTCCATCTCCTMCTTCGATGCGCCTGGTCAGATTCAGATTCCGATTCCGATCACTAATTTTCCTCGCATCGGAGATATATTTGTGGTGATTGATTCTGATTGATTTTTTTTTTTTTTTGGCGATTTTTATGTATTGAAATGAAGGTTATGTGTTCTCGAACGATGTGATTTCGGCCATGGAAAAGCAGAGCAAGGATTTGGTTAGGTCGGTGATGAAGAGAGCTGAAGCGGTTTTTGTGAATTTCAACACTAACGTAATTAATCGAATCAACAATCTCTCATCTCGCTCTCTGTGATCTTCTGGCTTGTTTGTCTGTGATCTGTGATCTGTGATCTGTGTTTGTTATTTTATGAGCGGCATTTTTTCGAACACCTGATGCAGGTAAATTTAGAGAGAGTAGTGGGGACGGGAGATGCCAAGAACGTGATATGCCGCACAGTGGAGAAGATTGGAGCCGATACCTTGGTAATGGGATGCCATGGCTATGGCTTCTTCAAGAGGTGCGTATCTCCAAGTTTTGATTTATATACATTTTTTCTTGGGTTAGACTAGAAATTTAGAAGTTTTCAGTCTACTGATTTTTAAGTTTGTGTTAAATAGTATCTAATAGACAGACGGGCTTTAAATAGTTACCTAAACTTAAAAAATGTTTAATAAATTTCGTGCCCAATCTTCGCTCCAATCTGGATCTACTAATTCCCTAAACTTAAAAATGTTAATAGGCTCTAATCTTTCAATTTTGTGTAACCATTGTTCTTCAATATTAAAGATAAATGACAAAATAAAGTAGCCATAAAATGAAGTAAAACATGTAAACCTCCAGCCATCTTTTTTGTCATAAATTGAATGGTTTGCCATATTAGTAGAATAATGTGGGGCCCTTGAAATAAAAATAAAATATTTATAAATTGAATGAATAAATACTACTTTCTTAAAAGTCATTTAGCCTACTTTAAAAAAGTGACAATTTTGATCTACTCATTTTCATTTTTATTTCATTTCGATCAAAATTTAACATGAAACTTCTAAATTTTTTGAATGTAAATTTGTATAATAAATAAGTTGTAAGTATAAGGATTGAAATAAATAAAATCAAATTTACAATGACCAAAATAATAAAAATGGTAAGTACAGGAACTAGGATAAATAAAAGTTAGAATTACCATGGATAAATAATATTTTACCAATAATATCAATGATGTGTCAAATCGTGAATGGAATAGATAGATATTATTTTGCTTTACATTGTCTCATATGAATCAATATTTATACTATCAGCTTTTACATGGAACTATGATTGGAAATTTAATTCAGATTCTAGGGGTGGAATTGAAGCTAAAGTAATGTCTAGTTCAAAATTAAACCTTAAATACAAGGGTCTTAAATTATGTTGTGTAACACATTTTGTTGGTTTATTGGGGGTTGCAGGGCGTTGCTTGGAAGTGTGAGCGATCACTGCGCCAAATATGCCAAGTGTCCTGTGGTTATTGTGAAGCATCCTTAAGATTTCTCGAGAGAGCTCGATTTCATAATGCATATTTAAGAAGTAAATAATTTAAATGGAACTTAATTTGCTATGTCTTTAAGTTTTGTTCCCAAATAATTGAAATTAGCTTAGGTTAATTGCTTGAAATTTTAGTATCAAGATATTAATCAAGAAGGTACGGTATGGGATGAATTTTTAAATGGAACATTTTAAAGTTAATTAAAATCAATGATCAGAGGACAAAAGAAAATAATTGAAACCAAAATGAATAAAAGGACGAAATGGACCTATCGGAACTATGAAGATTGAAGATCAATTAAATTATTGACAAAAAAACAAAGAGGGGTTTAAGGTGGGGCCCAATAACATTATTAGAATGATATAATTGGAGTGAAAGTTTAAAGAATAGCAATTCAATTGCCAAATTATTGAAATAATAAATCAATTAGTCCGTGATTTAAACAGACTTTTTCTTATTATTATTGATTATTCGTATATCGACTAAAATAATTGACGTAAGCATGGTTGGTCATGACATCATTTATAAGGAGAAAAAGTAAGATTTATTAAAAGAAATATAATAAAATTATAATTAGAGAAAACCATCCACTACATGGAAATATAAGAATATTTGTCCCATCTTCTTTGTATCTTTTGCTATTTGTTGAACTAAAAAACAGGTATATCTATCAGCAAACATTAACTCCTCCATGAGGGAACTCATTCTTCATTCTCTACTTTTGTTGTATTAAAAAAAAAAAGAGGGATATATCAACTAAAATTTACCCTAATTTAAATCAAAACATTCGCATCAATTCTTGCACTTATTATGAATTTTTTTTTTTTTTTGATATTCTTCTCGAATCATAATTCGGACATGATTTTCATATGTTTTAGGAGTTGTGTACTCCGATATTATTAGAAAAATAACTTAATTTCTTCTCGATAGTTTAGTCGTTATGTTTTACAAGTTGTGTACTATGATATTACTAGAAAAGTAACTTAATTTAGTCATTAATTCTAACAAGCTATGACTTCTTTGAATTGCTCTCAAACCAATTTCTTAAAAATTATCCTTGAATTTCTTTGGTTCTATTTTCCTTTAAATTAAGTCTACGAGTGAGGGTAAAGATTTAACTTTCGATCTTTAGTCAAATATATATATTTTAACAAGTTGAACTATGTTTACGGGTAAAAAAAATGCTATTCATCCTAAATTATTTGTCATGTTTTTTTTTTATTTTATTGAATTTTAACTTGCACCACCAAGACAAACAGAAAGGCGAATTTAGTTGCGTTCTCAACTTGCTCACCCAAGAACAATTTGGTCTTTTGCTTCATAAATGGTCCAGTACCTTCAGAAAACTTTCAAACACGCAAGTGACATTTAAGAATGATGCTATTAAGAATTTTTCTTTATCATTGGAATTTAAATGTAAATACAATAAAATTTATGGATTTTTTCAAACAATTTTATGGAATTTTTGAGCTAGTAGCTTATTATTATTATTAAAAATATTTGTAGATAGAGTTTTTAAAATAATAAAAGTATGGTTTAATTTTCATTTTAGTAGCTTTTAAGAAAAAAGAATTATCATTTCGGCCCTCATGATTTGAGTTTTATTTTAGTGGTCATGTGATTTGTGAATTTAGGTTGGATGTCTTTTTTGAATTTTTTTTTTCTTTTAGTAAAACAATTTTTTATAAGTACATTTTTTTTTTTAGTATTAATTAAGTGCCTACAATAAAAGTACTTTAACGGGGTTTTAAATTTATTTTCATAGTGCATTATACAACTTATTTAATCAGTAAAATGATGAACACCATGAACCTCGACTTGGACATTAGGATGATCTGACAGGTGAGCTAGAGTAGACCAGACAGGTGACCTGCAAGACAAAGAACACCCTGATGCCAAAGTCAGGAACAATCCGAAATGCTTTTTAGAGAGAAAAGGGATGTTCGCATACCTCAAAACAAGAGTGAATGTGATCTATCTATAGGCAACTTCCCTAACAATCTTTCCGACAGCGCTTCAACGACCCTTTAAGATTGCCATGAATCGTGGCGCACTGTCGTGGAGTCTGTCGGAACCCGAGACTGACCCGAGGTGAAGCTAGGCGGTTCGTCTTAATAAATGAGAATGAGCCTTCAGGAAGCTTGGTCGGCTCCGCCACACAAGACATCGGCTCAGCCACATAAATGAAACAGAGGCAATGAAACTTCAAGCTTATAGATGGAGGCCATGTGTACTTCTTATCATCCAATCATCATATACCAAGTGTAAGGTGAGAATCGCAACTAAATATTATGATATTTTTATAAAGTGCTTTTATTTATTATTTTTTTGGTAGAGTATTTTTACTTGACTAAAACAATCTTGGGTACTATTTTAAAGTCATTTCAAATCGCATTATTATAGACTTTATTTTTTGGTAAAATCTTTCAAAATATTTATACCAAGGTTAACATATTTCTTATGTGAGACGTTTCGTGGTGGAAAGATGCAACGAAATGGTGTTTAATATGTAAATAACAAATGCATTGCTTGTATTGGATAATAATAATTTATTAATCATTGATTGGTTTAATGATAGCAAATTTGTCTTTTATTTTTTTATTTTACTTTTTTTCTACCATCAATCAATAAAATATTTTTTTGTTGAGCTGAATATTTATTGAGATAATCACCTCCAAAAATTGTATTTCCAACTAATTTAGATGAATTAAAATCATTTTATTTTTATATTGTAATGTTAAAGGCTAAATTAAACTTTTATTTAAAAAAAAATTTATCTCAACCATCCTATTCTTTATTTTTCTGGCTCAAAAAGTCAACTTTTTATTTGTATTTTGGATAATTATACTTTTAACTATAATCTAAGAATAAAAATTTTATTGTTAGGAAAGACCAGTCATCCTAGAAAATACAACACAACTAGAAAATGATTTTCAAAGTAATTGATATTTTAATTGTTTTAATAAAAATCTTACCTGAACTATTTAATTAAAAATCTTGTCAAACAAGTTTTTTGCATAAAAAAATCTTAAAGACAACATTACGATTAAATCACTTTTGAGTACATAAAGCATGAATTAGATATAAATTAGTGACCAAAAAGTGCAAATTGATGGTGTTATGATTGGGACATTGGTGTTGTTCAATCCTTCCGGATGAGATATCATTGTAGGGATATATGTGTAATTACAATTAAATTATTTCTAAAATAATAGTAAAATTTAAATTATAGTGTTTTTTAGTCGAAGCAGATGTAGTGATGGGATTCTTTTAACCTGCCCTTCAGTTATGCTTGGATTGCTTATTTATTTTATTTTAGTTTTTAAAAATTTAAATATATATATATATATATTTAGTACATTACATGGGACGGAAGATCAAACTCGCAACCTCTCGTCACTGAGTTGTGCTCGCTTTAACAAAAATTTAAATATAATTAAATTATATATTTAGTTCTAAATTTTTAAATTTTTGTTTATTTTTATTTTTTTATATCCACGAGTGTTTGTGCCAGCTTACGCGTATCTTGACTAATCTCATGGGGCATCTGCCTTACCCGTAGGTGGCCATCATGAGATTTGAACTCATTTCCTCTTAATTAAACCTAGTCTTTTTAGACCAATGAGACATCCATGATGGTTAAATTTTTGTTTATTTAATCTTTATAGTTGTTTAAAAAATTTATAAGATACCCTTGACCTTTTAATTTTGTATCTATTAAGTCATTAAATATCTAAATCTACTGGTACTAAAAAAAAATATTCTACATCTACTCGAAATCAACTTATCATGTAATCCTTAAATAATAAACTCATCATGTCACGTAAGTATTAAATTGATAAGTTAACGATATGGATCTATTAAATAAAAAATCGAAAATTTAAGAAACATATTAGACAAAAAAATATTGAAGGAAACTGAAACATTGTGATCGGTAGTTTTATACATTTATGATAAATTACAAAATGCATTTTAAACCTATATCTAATGGTTATCAGAGGCACATAGATATCAAATATAAAAATATTTGGGCGCTTAGTAATCAACATTCATCTTTTGTTGACTGCCATTAAATTTTTGACAAATAGAAGAAAGAAATGCATAACAAATTATAATTTCTTTTACTGTTTTTCAAAAGATTAAAAAGATGCTAAAAATTGGTGTTTAGCACAAAGGTTTGTGTTGACCCGTGATCAGTACACCTAAGTATTTTTCTTTCGAAGAATATACATCAAATAATTATTGTGGGAAGCTATACTTGAAGTATGGAATGGAAAGATTATGACCTATCAGATACTTTCAACGTTAAGTTAAGATATCAAATTGTAATTACGCTAAGCATAATCCAATTAGTTAAAGACGTAATAGTGATATTTGGGCAGTGAAAAGAAATTGTAATTTTAAAATGTCATATTATAATATATAATATATATATTAATACGTCATAAACTATGTTGAAACAATAAAAGAACAAAAGGTCAGTGGTGTGTGATTTGGAATTACAATTAAAAATTAAAATTACACCACCGAACAAAAGCTGTATTTTCAATCCCTTCCGTATTCTCACCTCTGCATCCGAAATTCCTCTCTGAGTGGATCGGAGATCGGAGACCACAAATTTTCATCTTCTTTTCCCTCCGATTCTTCGTCTTCATCCTCATCGGCGACCTAGATCCCTTCCAATTTCCCTCCGATCTGCTTCAATCGCCTCCGCCAATGTTCCTCATTGACTGGTTCTACGGAGTATTGGCCTCCCTCGGCCTCTGGCAGAAGGAGGCCAAGATCTTGTTCCTCGGCCTCGATAATGCCGGAAAGACCACCCTTCTCCACATGTTGAAGGACGAGGTCTGTTTTCTTTCTTCTTTTTTGTGTGTGTTCGATTTCAGTTTTTACCTGTGGATTTTGTGAGTT
Organism: Momordica charantia; assembly: GCF_001995035.1. The sequence continues at coordinate 165,700 of NW_019104623.1, forward strand.
TAGATTTTGGGGGAAACGATGTGGTTTGCTGTTAATCCGTGAGGAAATGTTTCTGGATTTTGATGTGTTTGTCATGGTGTGGCTCGGTTATTGTTTCTTCTGTTTGGTTTGGTTTCGTTTGTAGAGGCTAGTTCAGCACCAGCCTACCCAGTACCCGACGTCGGAGGAGTTGAGTATTGGAAAAATCAAATTCAAGGCCTTTGATTTGGGAGGACATCAAATTGCTCGTAGAGTCTGGAAGGATTACTATGCTAAGGTAACGTTCTTTAGGAGTCAAGATGATTCTATTTACATTTTCGTTTGTATTCTTTGCTATCTCTGTTGAGGAGCAGTTTACTACGAAATCATTGAAATGGAAAAGAATTGTTTCTTGGAGCTCGTACTTTCTAGCAATTGTTATATGTTTTCAGATTAGAATTATGTTTGATTCCCAACCAATGGCAAGAAATCCCTGGGTACAGTGTCATGACCTTAATATTTGATATATTTTGTATAATTATGCTCCAGTAGTTCTTTATTTCTTGCTAAAATCTGCAAGTTGATATATGGTAGAAGATTATTTAGCAAAATATAATGGACTTCCTGGGTTGCATTCCATCTATTAGGCTTACAATTATGTCCTTACACCCTTCCCCTTCCATTGATGCGGCATGGGTCTGGGTTCCTTTCAGTTGTCCACTGAGTTCAATTATCTGATAGGTTCAAAATGAAAGAACAATGACATTAGTTCCTTTGTTTTTTTTTTTCCTTTGGTTGTAATACATCAAATTTATCTTGAGATGCATATTCCTCTGCTCAGTTTTGGCACTCTTCCATCTCTGTTGTTTATCTTATCTTATTTCTCGTTGTATCGATATTCAGCTTTAATCGAACTTTTTTAAAAGTCTCTTGTTATCAATAATTTGCTTATCTGCCACAGGGACCCTGAAAATTAAACATCTAGTAGTAATTGCAGGGAAGTACAATTAACATGGTTTAGTGTAAGCATTTTAAAAAGTGTATACATGATATACTGAACTCTGCTGCTGAATGGATCCTAACAAGTAGCTAAATCCTTCAAACTATGGTCGGTCTGGTTGATTTTCTCTTTTTCTGAAGCAAGATATCATATTGTGGCGTAGATTTTGTAGCCTGTTGGTGTTTGATTTCCCCCCATTTGTGCTGTAACGGATTTTGATGGATCTTGGTCATCTTTATGGTTTTAGGCTCAAGTACATTGCCGTGGCTTCTAATTCTAAATGAAAATTGATATCACAGGTAGATGCTGTCGTGTACCTGGTCGATGCCTTTGACAAAGAGAGGTTCGCAGAATCGAAAAAGGAACTTGATGCTCTTCTCTCTGATGAGTCTCTTGCTACCGTGCCATTCCTTATATTGGGCAACAAGATCGACATTCCTTACGCTGCCTCAGAGGACGAATTGCGCTACCACCTTGGTTTGACCAACTTCACCACTGGCAAGGGAAAGGTAAATCTGGCTGATTCGAACGTACGCCCATTAGAGGTATTCATGTGCAGTATCGTTCGCAAAATGGGTTACGGCGATGGTTTCAAGTGGATGTCCCAATATATCAAGTAGTTAAGATCGACCAGGTATGTCCTACGGTTTTGTGAACCGATGAAATCCCAGCGTCCCAAGCCCCCAGAGTCCTCAACGTACTGATTGCAGTTTGATATTCAGTGTGTTTATAGGGGCTTTGAATTGGACTTTTTTGCTTTCAGATGATGTGTGGAAGGAGGTATTAATGCTTGCTTTGTAAAATTCACTTCCTGCCTCAACTTTATTATTTTTAACATTCTTATCTCTTGTTATTCATCTAACTCGGTTAGGATGAGTTTTTCTAATTTGTTGATCATCAACACTGGACTTTGAGGGCATGGATGAATATTAGGTTAAAAAATTATTTAGGAGTTCTAAATAAGAAAATCATGGCTTATTGGGAAGACTGTTTCCAAAACAGTTTTATGTTTCTTTGGAAGAATAATTCAGTGATGAACTATTTCATGTTTGGCTAACTTTTTATTAGAAATCCTGTTTTTTCTTTTTTCCCTTTCTTTTCTTGTTTATTTTCACAATGATGTGAAACCAATGTGGAAGATATCAGTCGCGTCGTGTTAAGTTCGATAGTCGAGCTTATCAATGTAAATTTATAAGTTTGTTATAAATTTACTAACCAAAGATTACAAGTTTGTTAATTTTCCCGGCGACGTAAACTAATGGATCATGTATTTAGGCTTATGAAGTTCACTTTTTATGTATATCACCAACATTTATGTATTATAATGAATCTACAAACCGTATATAAAAGTTACACAATTTAGGTTTCTATAAATATTGTTGTACAATTCAAACACATTTGTCTAACTAGACAGATTCAGACCGCTTAATCCAACTTCAAACCATCCCATTCCCATTAAATTTATATTATTCAACATTGATAATTAATGCTCTCCTTGATTTATTTTTTTGGAAATTATGGCGGTTTGTTCGCAATTTTTTCTTTGGTATATTTTTACCATTTTTCAAAAATACATTTGAAATATTAGTCAAATTTTAAAATTAAAAAGGTTAAAATATTATTTTGGTTCTTGTACTCTACTTTGGCTCATTTTAGTTTCTATATTTTCAAAATGTTTATTTTGGTCTCTGTACTTTTAAAAAATGACAATTTTTCGTCTCTATTTACAAACATTTAAGACAAATTCTATGCATAATGAAAACTCTTTAATATAAAATAATAATTACATTTCAAGAACTATATTGAGTGGTATTGTGTTGGAATTATGATAGAAAAAATGAGATTAAAAATAAAATTAAGAGACCAAAATAGTCACTTTTAAAAGTACAAATCAAAACAGTATTTTAACCAAATAAAAATAAGTTTTCATAAATTACTTTTTTTTTAGTTTTTAAAATTTGAGTTAGATTTTAAAAAACAATTTCAAATAGTAGATGTAAAACAAAGAAAATCGGTGAAAGTATAATTTACAACTTAATTTTTAAAAAACATAAATCCAAAAAAAAAATGATTATCGAATAGAGTTAAAATATTTGGAAGTGGATTGACGGATCCAAAGACTTTTTCAAGTTACAAAAATAGCTTTGAAGTTTATCCTATATTTAAAAAATATTCCTATCCACTACTTTTTTTTAATAAATTTTGTAGGGTCAGTTTTAGATAGATATGTTTTAACCCGTTGAGCTATGTTCTGGTTAATTTATCCATTATTCTTGAAAAACGTTTCAAACATACACTTTGAGCAATCGTTCGTGGTATAATATGAAACAATGTGACAATTAATGTAGAAGTTTGTCTTGATTAAGTACGAAAAGAAAGAAAATATGGAATAATCCCTTTTTAGAGATAATATCTTGGGAGAGCTATTTTGAAATCTTAATTACATGAATGTCTTTAGGTTTCAAAATTTACACTTTTAGATATTTACAGTATTTTAATACCGTTTCTACCCTTATTTATTGCTTTTTATTTTATTATGATTTTTAAATTTTAAATATTTGAATATTTAATTTGTAATTATATTCATTTAATTCTTGTGGCCCCATTCAAAATTTCAACCTTAATTCCTCAAATCTCTCCTTTAGAAAAGATTTTTTTCTCACTAATTAACAACTTCCAATTTTGTTAAATGAATTAAATGCTGTCGATTCTCTTTCCTCGTTTGCTGTCGATTTTCTCCAGCCACCGTGCAAAGTCGATTTTCTTCACCGCTGTATTCGTTTCCAAGGTGCAAAGACGTCGGCTGCCAGACCTTCATTTTTCATCTTTAGGGCTTTTATGAACAAGGTATTTATTTCTTTTGCACGTTTCCAACGCCGTTCATTCCCGTTCATTCCCGTCGACATCTTTGCAGGTTTCCAACGCCGTTCATTGTACACCAAATCAACGAGGTATTGATTTCTTCTTCCCCCAGACACGTCCAAACCTTCAATTCTCGTCGCTGAATAAACTTTCTGTCGATGTCTTTGGACGTTTCCGACGTCGTGCAGCGTGTTCCTCGTCTCCTGTCCCCTTCTGTTTATACCATGGGTAATTAATAGTCTTCCGTTGAGATTGGTATATATGAGGATATATTTTATGTATGTGTACAGAAAATGGAAGTTCTAAACGTCTCACAGTGTGAGTATTCTTGATTATATTCGTATATATAGGTATATATTGTATATGTGAATATATCTTATATGTGTATACATATATCTTATAGTTATGTAGAAATGGTCCTCCATACCATTTGTAATTATTAGTCTTCCGTTAAGATTGGTATATATGGGGATATATTTTGTTTATGTGTATAGAAAATTGAAGTTCTAAATGTTTCATATTCTTAGTATTCCCTATTATATTCGTATATATAGGTATATATTGTATATGTGTATATATCTTATAGTTGTATACAAGATATAAACGCATATATCCTATAGTAATGTAGAAAGGGTCCTCCAAAACTGAAGTTTTAAACGTCTCATGGATGAAGCGAAAAAAGTTCTTAGATTTCGAATTTGGGAGATTTTTGGACGGGATTTTGAGATATTTTGGGAGGTTATGATTTCAATTTTGGAGAATTTAGGGTTTTGTTTTTAATGTTTTGGTGTTTTAATTTGTTTTGGAAAGTATCGTTAACCTAAAATTATGGGATCTAAATTATAATCTTCCAATTAATCAATTTTGTATATTAAAATGAATTTGTAAATACAAGAGGCTATTTAAGTAATTTATACGATGGGTACCCTCGATTGATAGATGACAAATGTGTAAATTCTATACATTCCCTCTTTTTATGTAATTAGGATCTTTAAATAGTCAATGTACTCATCCCTAATAAAAATTAAAGTTAAATTGGATAGACAATGGATAAAACAAACTTTCTTGACAATAGAAGAAGTAAGGGTAAAATTAAGACATTAATTGTCACCTTATTCCAAATTCTCCCGTGTCAACTTTTCGATCAAAGTATTAAAAATTGCTTATTCAAAATGAATTTTAAAAATATTTATGAAATATCACACATTTTAAAAAGTAAGGTGACGGAGGAAAAAAAAAGTCGAGTGGTTTGACGAATAAAATTTAATAGTTGGTATGATTAATTTATAATTGTTTTGGGAATGTAAAAGCTGATTAGGTAGCAAATCGGAGAAGATAATAAAGATTTTGGTTTTCATTTTCCAACAATAAAAAAATAATTATAAAAAAGAAAAGAAAAGAATTGTGGGGATGTTTCCAAGAAAACCTAATCAATCCCTACTCTTTTGCCTAGAAACTCACTTTCCCACAACTTGCCCTCCCTTTCCATTTTTTTTTTTTATTTTTTTTCCCTGAAATATAAAATATAAGTTTCCGACTAATAAAGTATTATTTACTTAATGGTATTTTGTTTTGAAAACTTTCAATTTGTACTTAATTTTTTAAAGTTTTCACTTATACTTTAATGTGTTTGAAAATTCTTAATGAGATTATTCTAAAAAAAAAAGGACTTAATTTTTATTAAAATTTTATATTAGTAACATAATGTACACATGGCATATCATGCTGCTTGAACATACATACTTATAAAATAAATTTCGTGATGGACAGATTGAATTTCATGTGACCATAATTTAAGATCCATTGACTTTTTTTTTTTAAAAAAAAACTTTTAACTGAAGACGTACCATTTTTAACCTGCTTAATTGAGAATGTTTTGTATGCTAATTGACAACATTAATAATTTTAAAAGATTTAAGGACTAAAACTAAAGTCAACCGAAAAGATTAGAGACTACTGAGGATGTTTTACTCTTTTTTTTTTTCTTTTCTATGTTTTTCTAAAAAGAAAGAACTGATTCTATTAAACTTTAGACTATATAATATCAATTTACATGAGCTAGAATATTTAAGTATTATTTGTGAGAGTATGCTCAATCCAACACTTATTTTTTAACTTTTATTGTTAGTTAAAGTTAGTTCCAAGACTTTACTAAATTTTATAACATTGTATGTAATCAATAGGGCATTGGGTGTGGGGGAGATTCCCAAAATCCACCACTCTAAGTTGATAGCTTTTTTTTTTTTTTTTTATAAAGTTGATAGATTTAGATTTGTTTCCATTCTCAACCATTATCTGCTGCTTTATGTTATTATGACATATATTAATCTTCCTAAAACTTTTTAACCCTGAAATTGGGATTGAGATAAACTTTATTGATTTGGGATGTGTTTGAGAGTGATAGTAGAAGAAATAATTTTGAAAAAAGAGATTTAAGAATAATTGATTTTCCAAAATCACCGTCGAAGTGATACATTAAAAATCAATTTTAAGTGATTTTATGTTTTTATAAAATTAATTTTTAAATTTACCGAACATGATCAATGAAAATGAGAGTAATTTTGTCATGCCAAAATCACTCTAAAAACACCCTTAAATAGGTACAAATGATCATTTTCATTTTTTTAAATGGTAAAGACACAAATTAATACAAGATGATTAGAGTGTGTATATTTCTATTTATCTGACTCTCTAAATTTTATATTTCTTTCTCTTCCGAACATTTATTGTTTCTCTCCCTCTCTTGATTTTCCTTAGGGATGTTCATTTTTGTTCCTGTGGGGATCCGTCTAAACGAGATAGGGATGGAGAAATTTTTTTCTGGTGCTAGCTCCCCATTCGCCATCCGTCCGCTTTATATTTATATACACTAAAAAAAATCATATTCTTCCCTACCTATCAAATATATAGAGGATTAAATCAGATAAATAAAGTTTTACAATTGAAAATTAATTAATTAATTAAAAATTTCCTTAAAAAATATTTAATTGAGAAATAATTCTAAAAATAAAAGAATAAAATGGGAAAAATCCCCGCAAAGAATCCTCGCCCGATCCCGCAAAATTCCCCACCCCTATTGAGTCAAACTCTTGATTTTGCCCTCATTATAAATTGAGGATTAAACTCCTAATTTTCACAAAGTAAAAAAAAAGAATGAAAGAGTAAAATTAATTAAGATTTATAAGCATGGATAGCCTAACATGTCTGTTAGCATTGTGGCAACCATTGCAACAAGTTAAGAATTCTTATCCCATATTTGAGCAAATAAGGTGTACCCCTAAGAGAACTAGAGCTAGAGCTATCCAAACTTTGATTTGAACTTTCAAGTTGAGCGATTTACTCTCTGAACTTAAAGAAGTGTTATATAAATTTATTAATGGTTGAGTTTTAATTATAATAATTTCATAAATTTGAGAGTGCAATTGCAACACCTCCTTGTAATTTAAAGTTTATGATTCAATGGTATAACATCTCTAGATCATAGGTGATTTTTGTGATTTTCAAATTGTAGTATTTGAGTTAAGTTTTTATTCAACGATTTCATATCTTAGCTTTAGGGAATTGCTCAAATTCAACGTTGATTGCAACCATTGTTATAATCTGTATATTAAGTTTCCATCGATATATTGACATTCAACATTTCTATATATCGAGTGGTGGATTCCCACCAGGATTCAATGTCAGGGACACAAATGCATATAAATATAATGGAAAAATATCAATTTAATTTACACCTTACAATTGGATAGTATTGTAATTTTCACCTTGAACTTGAAAATGTGCCACAAAATTTATCATTTGATATATTTTCATTTGAAAAATTGTTGAAAAAAAATATCATGTGACAAATGAATTAGAAAACACATTTTGTTGTATGAAAATAATTGATAAGATTTATAATAAATCGATATTAGACTTGTTCTAAATTGGTAAGGTTTAGCATAGTTATTTAATCGTGGATTTTATGCATTAATCAAACTTATTTTGAGAAACTTGATTTTTGTGTAAATGAGTATGTTTTTTAAAAAAATTCAAATTAATGGGTGAATTAGCATAAATTTAATAAAGAGATAAAAATTATAATATTGATCTAAATTTGGGATTATGAACTTAAATTTATTAAAAGAAATACATTCCACTGTCTACCTTTAACTAGACACATTCTCTCAAAAAAGAATTAAAATTACTTTTTTAAACAAAAGGAATTAAGCAAATATCGTTTTGTTGATAAAAATTACACTATATATTATATATTTGAAATCCAGGGGCACGTGCCCCTGGTCTCTTCGTAAATCCGCCCGTGCATATATGTGTGTTTGATATTAGCCTGAGAGGATGCGTGACATTAGCATGAGGGGATGTATTTCCATATTATATTTTTTTGACAAAATATAAAAGATATCAGCAAAATATCACTAATCTTTAATCTAGCTAAAGAGAGGTAAAAAAATTTTATTTATTAATTTACTAATTTAAATATTTATTATGGATTTGTTATTTTTGTAATTTTTCTACAAACATCTATCACATTAATATTGTATCAAAATTTCTTGAAATTTCTATAAAATTAAGACCTTGATATTTCCATAGAAGTTGGCATTTTAGGCTACATTTCATTGGTTATTTTGTATTTTTCCTAAATTGAAACCTCCAAGACCTTTTGAAATATTAATTTTAATTCATGTGTTTTTTAACCTTAATTCATTTTAGTTTCTGTTTTATTAAAAAGGTCGCTTCGGTCTCAATAATTTTAAAAATTACCATTTCTTCTATATTTAATTTTAACGTAACAAATTATTTAATATAAAGTCATGGTTGAAAATAAAATAAAAAATATGAAAGAATCAAAATGACCCCTAAAAGTACGGGCTGATGTTAACCATAAATATTTTAAAAATATAAAAACTAAAATAATTTAAAATTAAGAATACACCACTAAAGTAGTATTTTAATAAAATATATATAACTTTATTTACAGGCTGTGAAGCATAACCCAGAGCCCATAATTTCATATGGGCAGAAATAGAAGGAAGATAGGCATTAAAGAATACATTCCTTGGAAATGAAGCCACTTTGAAGTCAAAATTAATGGGGCTACTGTCTTACTCCCAGTCCAACTTGGCAAAGGACAGTGGGGCCCACTTTCCATTTTACCATCTTGCCCGTCACAAAATCTATTATTTACAGGAAAAAATATTTTAGTTAAATATTTTGTCAAATGCTTTTAATAAATTAAATTCAGTGCTCATAGTTATCCATTCTATTACTCTACTTTTAGCCCATCCCCCACTTAATTTCATAGAAAGAATACTACCAATCAAATACTAAATTTTCCGGAATGAAATATTATATTTATTTACCAAAACGAGCCTAGCATCCCATATATTTCCAACGAAGAAGTCGTGAATCCCATCTCCACTCCACATATCATACTAAAGAAATTATTATAATTATTTGGCATCACAATGCTATAGCATCTTAATTACTGTCAATCAGTTTGTAATTGGATAGTACGAAAATCCAACTTTATCATAAATACTCCTTAAAAAGCACGATATCACATATAGAGTAATAAGTATTTTTATTGCTTTGTTTTGATTGGATAGTTGATTAGGTGGATTAGACGTATGTTACGATAATTGAAGGTAACATCGCTAGATGAAGCCAATTATGCTACAAGATCGTGCATGATTGAAACTTATCTATATAAAAAAAAGGGTATTTGATATCGGTATGATATATTACTAAAGTCGTTATAAGTCCTGTGTTTGATAGAGTTTAGTAATAGTAGGAATTATATAATGATTTCTTTTTTATTCTCATTTATACAAGAGAGTAACAACATTGTGGTTATTACTAATTAAACATCGCTAGAAAGAATAGACAGACATACACAAATGATGAGGTTCGGGTACATTAATGCGACTAACTAGAATTTTAACTCAATAATGTGGTTACGAGAGTAGCTTTAGCTACAACTGAACATTGTGTGCAACTCTACCGTCGTAAATTGTTGCAATACTCCATAAGATATTGATAAGTTGACATAAAATCAGATAGTTAAGAATGTTTCTAAAGTCATTATTTACAAAAAATAATGGAAACATAATTCATAAATTAAATAATCACATGATTTTAATTATTTATATAGTCAATTTAAATATTCTAAAAGTTTTTTTTTTCATGTGACTTTTTTTCATTTATTTTTGTCTTCTCCAAGTTATCGTATTTTTCTAAAAAATATGCACTTTTTTTATTACCATGACCAATGAAAAACTAAGGCAAAGGATCACTAAAAATAACATTTCTAAAATCGAAGTAAAAATTCTATGTTACATTTTTAAAATTAATAATTAGGTCGAAACTAAAAGGATAATTGTGTCAGGTGTGAATTGTCAAGCACTTGCATTCAAATAATCTTAATTACCAACCATCTCATTGGTTTTTTCTTTACCAACTAAAAAAACTAAATGTATAATTTAATCTTTAATGTTTTAGAAATTTTAATGTTGGTTTATCAAGTTTTTGCAATTGTCACCATAGGTTGGATTACAATTTGTCAACCTGAACATAGCTTAGAGTTCAATTGATTAAGACATATGTTCGACAAAAAAATCGTGAATTCGGATTTTCACTCTCACATATTGTGGTAAAAAAAGAAAAAAAAAACCTTTGTGATCTCCAAATATTAAAAGAGCCACAATATATACGTTTAAAAATGGTAAGTTTTATAAGATCATAAATTGTTAGTATACTAAAAATGGGTCAGTTTTCATGTCTACTTCATGATACCAAAACATGAAGGACGTATTTATTTTCAATACAATTAATTATGTGCATTTTGACACACTCATAATTTTACTTGGTTAATTTAAATGTTTGTGTGACAATACAAAAGTTGATTGAGAGGAAAGTAATATACAAACTTTTAAAACCAAATCGAATATAGCTCAAATGGTTAAGACACCTATCTCGTTCCTAAAAAAAATAAATTTGATTCATAATATTTAACGTTGTATCTAATTAGCGGTGGAGTTTTAAAGAATGTCAGAAAAATGATTCAACTTTTTAATATTACGTTTAATAGGTTAAAATTTTAAAAGAATGCTTATTCTTATTTTATTGCTAATAAATTTCTGAGTTCAAATATTTTATTTTCAAAATTCCTTCTATAAATACACCAAACACTCTACTCAGTAACTCACCCCTCCAAAATGCGTTCCGCTTCCACCGCCATCGTCTCTCTTCTGCTCATCCTCGTCGCCGCCGTCCACCAGGGCGGCGCCGCCAGCGCCCCGTTCGCGTGCGACCCGAAGGATGCGACGGCGAGCGCGTTGCCGTTCTGC
>NW_019104623.1:180005-195976 GCF_001995035.1 Momordica charantia
TTCGAGAAGGTCCAGGTGGAGGCCCAGGCCCAGAAGCGGGTCCAGATTAATATCCACGTGTGCAAGTATCTGAGCGTGGTGGATAGATTGGGAATTAGGAGGGTTCCGATGGGGGAACATGAAATTCGTGTTGGGGAAGCGAGGCATTCTTTGTCGCTCCAAGCTGTGGCTCTGGGGGTAATTAAATCATAGTGGACGGATTTGCCCTTGCTCTAATTTAGAAATGGCGTAAAGTTCATGTAAAGAAAGGGGCCGAAGAAATGGCTGTTTAGGCGCATTTGTGAGAATGAAAATTAGGCATAAAGATCCCAAATTTCTATCGATTATTCTTTTATTTCTTCCTCATTATAATGTTTTCGAGAGATTTAAAAAAGGGTAGTTGTACTTGTAGTTGGAGATCTTTGTTCAAAGAATGTAGGGTGGGATGGAATAATTGACTTTAGAGATAGTAATACGTGTTTTATTCATTAAGCTATATAGGTTTGGATGAAAATTTTAGTATTGTATTAAGATCGATCATTCTTGAGGTGAGCCCAAGCAGGTGGTTCTACTAGATAAGACTATAAAGAGACATTTATGAAAGAAAGATTTTAGCAAACGAAGAGATAATTAATCATGGTGACATCATTTAAAGAGAAATCTCTCTTATTTATGCACAAGCTAATCTTAATCCTATTATTATTTGAGCGTAACAGGGTTTGATAAACTAAACTATATGTTTGAAAAAAGTTGTTAGAGTGTCTCTCTTTTTGGCTCATTTTATCGTTATAACATCATAAAATTGATTTCATTATTGTTCTAATTCATGGTTACAACTATGAAATTCTACAAAGAATACTACTCATGCCAACACCAATAGAAAATCTAGGTTCTGGACATGGACTAGGTAAGTAAAAAGGACTTGACAAATTCTCCAACAAACCCCATTAAAGACACATTATTCCCATAGCCTTTGGCTACTCATCTAATGACAAAGCATCATTCAAATTATTAAATAAAAAAAAAAAAAAGCAACTAAGTAGGGCAAACTTTTAAAGGCATATTCCTCTATGGCCTATTTTCCCAGGTTTGCCTAGGAATCCAATTCCTATCAACTTTCAATTTGAAGTTTTTTTTTCAAGTTAAAATATTATTTTGTCTCAGCATTTTTAGACTTACACTATACCATTATCAAAATTTTAGCTTCAATAAATCTTAAAATTAGTCTTCATTGTTAAACTTATAACTAGAAAAAGTTAACCATAATTTAATGACAGAGATAATTTTAAAATTTATTTAAAGTGTACTAGAATTACATGACCAAAATAGTATTTTAACATGTTGGGACCAATCCTTGGGTAGGAAAAAGAAAAGGCTTTCTTGTGTCATTTTGCAGGTCGTCTGCCATTCAATATTCTATTCATTTCTCGTACAAAAGTTTTCAAAAAAACTTCTGTACTGTTCATGAATTATTTTGTTTTACTTTTGAGGTCTACCAAAAATGTCCCGGTATCATATATGGGAATGTTGGTTCTTAATTATATATCAAAGATTTTTATCATTTGTAATCAATGTAGAATGATGTTCGTGTTGGATTTGTAAGGAAAATGTAAACAAAGCTCCACATTAGCTGGAGAATGAAGTGATCCATGCATAAGAGAGGACAATTATCCCCATTGATAGGAGATTTTTTGGGTGAAACCAAAAGTAAAGCCGTGAAAGTTATATATATCTAAAACGGATAATATCACACAATTGCGGAAATACTTGAGATACTTGGGTTACCGTTGTTCATTCGTACTCTCAATAAATTAAAAAAATTTGAGGTTTTAAAATATTTTCTCCCATTTGCCCTTCTAAATTTTCAAAATTGAAAGATTATATAGAATCTTTTATAAGGTAAGATTGTATCTATTCTACAAACTATTTGATAAATTCAAATAAATTCACTATCCAATACATTTTATTTTTGCTTTAAAAACAAAATTATTATTGTTATTTTTTATTACAACCTCTTGATTGGAGATATATGTCAATTACCGCTAAGCTATGCTCGCTTTGGTAAAAAAAAAAGAAAACCAAATTGAGTAACTTTTAATATTGTCTACAAATGGCCTCTAACTTTTCAAAAATTTATATTAGTTTTTGCTTGGCTTATGTTTTTTTTTTTAACTTAATAATGATTTAGTAGTTTTCTTCATAAATATATTTTTAATTAATTTTATTGAATGCCATGTAAATTCAATACCAAAATGCCTAAAATTTTTTGGATTAAAGAATACGTTTACAAATTGGAAGAGAAAATAACACATAATGATAACTCAGGGCTACAATAAAATAAATAAATAAAACTGTCCTGTAAAAAAAAAAACCTACACTAATGACACTAAGTTCTGATATTTTATATCAATATTTTTTAAAAATATATGTTTATACTTTGAGATTTTGAAATAATTGGGTTTTGATATAATATATAGAATGTGGCCGTTTGGGATTCAAAGTTTAACAATTTTATTTTTCTAAAATTACAAGTTTAAATAAAGTAAGAGTTGTAGACATTTTAAAAATGTCCACGATGTTAAAAAAGGAATAAAATCAAGTTTTTCAAAATTCCACTTAAAAAAATCGTCCACGTTTAGATTAAAGTAATAAAAAATTTCTGTAACTAGACAGGCAATCTGTACCCTATCTAAAATTTATCTACCTGTTTGGTTCATATGAAGGAATTTTAAATTATCTTATTTTAACGTTCAAATCTGAACTTTTTTTTTTTGTTGAGAAGTAAATTGAATTTGATCTAGAAAGTTCAATAATAATTATTATTATTTTGGTTTTTATATTTTCAAAATTTCTACTTTAGTTTATTAAGTTTTTACCAAAAAAAAAAAGGTTGAATTTTTATATTGTATTTAATGAAAATTTTAACAATCCTCTTAATATTCATAGTTTCCATCTCAAAACTAGTTAAAAATGAAATGAGTAGTCCATGTGTCTTATGAACCTTGTTAGATCCCTTGATTTTTTTGATCAATGTGAAGTTTTAATCAACCGTGTTCATTTATACTTCAACAAAATTCATATATAAACTCAAATTTGTATTGAGCACATTCATAACTGTGAGTTTATGACATTATCTTAGCATTATTCTATGACTCATATTTGAGCCAATAAACAAACTCATAGTAGATATTGAATGCAGACGATCAAGTCACACAAACTTAACTCGTGAACCAAATGACACAAAATAATAAATGTTTTGGGGTGGGAAGATGGCAATATATGGTTGGAAAAAGAAAAAAAAGAGGAGTGAGAAAGTAGGAGAGGGAAGTTGGAGGAGGTGGCATATAATCATGGCCCATGTGCAAAGGAAGAGTGATGGGCATTGGCAAGAGGGTGAGAGGGTGGTGTGGCATGTGCACTCCAAATTGGTGAAGAAAATTATAGCACCACCACGGCCCCTCACAAATAACACCTTTTCCCCGCCCATAATAATAATAATAATAAAAAATATTCCCAAAGTTTCAAAATCTCTAATATAGCTAAAGCGAACATAGCTCAGCGGTAATTGATATATATCTCCAATTAAGAGGTTGTAAATGAGGGAAGACATCTATTACTATCTTAAAATTAGTCGATAATTGTTCAATGGATTCTGAATCACTTGAAACGTAAACTATTACAGTGATCAGCTAGAGCTATAGGAGCTAACAAAGTGGTGGATAAGATCGAAGAAGGGTCCATACTCTAAAACAAATGCCACATTCATTTCCTTCACACCACACCCAATATATTTCTCCCACAAATTTCCCTATTTCTCCATCCCCTCCTTTTCCTACATTCTTGGGATTCCCCAAAACTTCCCTTCCTATTTGTCTTTTTTCTAAATACCTCTTTCTTGTTTTCTATCTATGTGTTGCACGATGTTGATGTTAATATCGATGATTAAGTATTAGTATAAATTGAGATATTAATATTGCTAGAAATTTCATGGAAAGAAAAGCAAGTATTTTATGTAAAAAAAAAGACTCTTTTTTATCATTGGTCAAAAGATCAACCATACATGTTATGGGTAAAAAAAGAGGATTTAAATCTCCAATCTCAAAGGAACAAGTAGATGCGTTAATAATGTAGAAATATTAATAATTTTTTATTAAGGTATTAATGAAAATATCAATAAGAGAAAAATAAGTTAAAAAGTGTATTAACCACTATCATATTTTATCACATGTTAGTTAAGTCGATAGATGTGAAGTTACTATTTAAATAATTATGTTAATCACAGTAACCTTTTTAGAATCAAATTTAAATGTTTAAAGATGWAATTGAAACTTTTCAAGTCCAAAAACTAAATACACGTAATAAAATTCAAGAACTAAATTACAAAATTTAAGTTAACATGGAAATATTTCTTATCAGGGCTGACATTCTCTATTAAACAAGAATGCATGTAACACTACACGATCAACAATTATTTATTATAAAATGAGCATCACAATGACCTAATCTTACATTATGTTATAAATAATTCGAAACTATGTGCGAGCTGTGTTTTAATTAATAAACAACTTTTTTTTTAATGTTTTAGAACAGAAAATCACTAAAAGAAATGCTCCATAATGTATTTAAAAATATTTCCCCTTTTAAAAAATAATTAAAGCACTTATTATATTTAGTTATTTCACATGTACAATAGCTTTAATAATCTTCATAAATGATCCCATCCCAATTCTTACAAAAATATTTTCTTAACTTTTCTTCTCACTTTATAAGCTACGGAAAATGGCACATGGGGAGAATAGCTTTGCAAGAAAATTTGGAACATATGATTTTTTTTAGTACAATTTCTCTGTCCTTTTGGTCAGAGATAGATTCTTTAACCACTTGAACTATGTTCGGTTTGACAATTTTGAACATATGATTTAATCATTATTGAACTACTATTAAAATTCAAAAACTTAAATGAATATATATTAAAGTGAGTTTGACGTAACTTTTGGAACGATGAAGAATGACTTTGTCTCATTAATATTACTGTTATGAGAATGAGATCAAAGTTTAATATTTTATAGATAAGATGCATATATAAATAAGAACATTTTTATTGGTATATGGTCAGGTTCGATCCTTTTGAGTAAAATCAAAAGTACATTAATTCGAGGTTAAGTTCAGAGAGGGATAATATCATACTACTGTGTAGAAATTATAGAGATGTCGGTTGTCCTACGAGTAGTATTTGAACCATGCCTCAAAACTTAACCCTAAAATTCGAAACTTTTTTGGGAACAAGAAGATGGTGAAATTAAGGAAAAAAACATTTTATTTTATTTTATATTTTTTGGGTTTCTGAATGATTGGGAACTTTTCAGCGAAGCACTTTCATAAACTATGGTACGATTTGAATTAAACTAAACTAAATGATGAGCACTTAACTTCTTCATATTTTAGAAAAAGAAAAAAGAAAAGCTGCAAAAATTCATCCTTTGCCACATGCACATGGGGGCTAACTTTTACATCACTAGTTATTCTATCTTCTATGAAGGGTTTGCATCCACTGCCCCACTCATTTCCAATATTTTTTCTTTTTCTTCTTTTATTTTGGGTGATAATTCCAAAATATTGGAGAATTTTTACCACTAATTTTATGTTGTAATGTGTCTCAAAATTTTTTTATTTATTTTATGTTGGAAAAAAAAACCCATGTGGATCCATATACTTAATTTCCCTAAAGTTAAGGTCTACAAGTTGAAAGTTGAAATTTTTTAATACGTAACAATTTAATTGATCTAATTTTAAGTTTATAAGGATTTAGTTTCTATTGTAAAACATTTTGTCGATTTAATATGATTTGAAAACTAATGAGAGATCAACTGTGCTTATAAATTACAAAGACGTACTGTACTGCAGTACATGATAAAAATGATACTTAATTTTGATAAAATTTTTCACCGTAGGTACTAAATCGTTACAAATTGTAAATTATAGGGACTAAATTATTATATTATAAAGTTTAGAGGCTAAATTTTTACCAATTCGAAAATACATGGATTACATCGTTGCAAACTAAAGTTTAAGGAATAAGTCGTTTTATACTTTAATGAAATTACGTAACCAAATGTATTTTTTAGAAGGAAAATGTATTTTAAAGTTATTTTTATTTTATTTTGGGATGTTTCTCAAATGTAGTCTTAATGAAGTCATTTAGAAAACTTTTGGTTCATATTTTCTGTTAATACAATAACAACATGAGATTAGAGTTCGAACACAAGATCTTTCTATAATGATACATGTCTTAATTAATTAAGTTAGGCTCAGATTGACAGGTTAAATTTTTATTCTAAACTATAAGAAGTTGGAACTAATTTTTAGTATTCAGTTCGTTATACCAAAACTATGAATTTGTTAATCAATGGGGTGTTACACATAAACATGAGTCATACAAAGTTTACAAAAATTTCACCTTTTATATAACTTTTACAGATGACAAACTAGCAAGTTAGAAATGACAAACTAGCTAACTCTCGAAGATGTTAATATATAGATTGAAGATTCAAATGTCTTTCCTTACCTTTGGAAAAAGAAGTGTAATCTCAAAGGAAAAAAAAATTACAAATTATAAGCCTAAATTACAATATGATAAATTATCCATTTGTATAATTCAAAAACATATTTCATAAATCCAAACGTCCAAACCGTAGAGTTATTAACACTGTGAGCTAAATTGTCAAAAACTAAACAACAAATCAAAAAGTATTGAGGTTTTTTTTTAAAGGAATATTTGGTTAGAGAATCCTTAGGGTTTGACGTCAGCTTTTATTGCTTCCTTGGAAGCAAACATGTCTTGGATAATGGGAACTTTTCCCAATTAATAATTAAACTTTCATTATTTAATGATGCATTAATTTATTATAATTGAGTTTTAAATTCTGATCATAATAATACATATAAATATATTATATTCTATGATTCATGGTATTAAATAAGGGCACTTGATTTCAGGAACAGTTGCCTAGCCATTGCCACACCACACCCCTGGCATTTTAAGGGTATCCTATGATGATTTTTCCCACTTGCATTTTTTCATTATTAATTACGGAAATTAATGGGTCATTTAGCGCCTCAATTTTGTAGGGTACGAAGTAGGGTTCCTAACCTATGAAGTAGAGAACAAACTTTTTTTTCCCTTTTTTTTTCTCTACTTTTTTTAAAAAATATTATATTGTTACATAAGAAAAATCTAAAACTTATAGTAATAATAAGTGGAAATGAATTTAGTTATGTTCAAGTTGGTGGAGAAAATCAATTTTTTAATCTTTATGTAAATAAAGAGGTAATTAGGATTCATACCTGTGACAGATAAAGAAAAACTACAAATGTCTTAACTAATTAAGCTATATGACAAAGAAAACTAACTTTATCCATGGTGTAATATTTAAGGTGTCATTTGCATTTTGTTTTTTATCTTGAAAACCATATTTGAATCTTAGCCAAATTTAAGAAACAAAAACAAGTTTTTCAAAAACTACTATTTTCTTCTTTTTTTAAAATTTAGCTAATTAGATTTCAAAAATGTTCATTAAAACTAGGTTAAAATATTATTTTGGTCTCTATACTTTCAGCATTGATTCATTTTAGTCCTTGTACTTTTTCAAGGTTCATTTTGGTCAAAGTACTTTAAATTTTAGATTAAGAATAAAATTAAGGGACCAAAATGGTCACTTTTTAAAAAGTAGAGGGATTATAATGTACATTTTGAACATATATGGACTAAAATGAACCAAAGTTTAAAGTGCAAAGGACTAAAACGAACATTTTCAAAATACGAAGACCAAAATGAAGAAAGGCTAAAAGTAGAGGACCAAACTAGTATTTTAACCCATTACAGTACAAAACAAGGAATATATAAGTAAAAGAATTTTTAAAAATATAAGTCCTGCAAAAACAAAACGAAATGGAGCATAGAAACTTTATACTTACTTAAAAAATGTTTAATTTTCTTGTAAAAATAAGGGGAAAAACAATTAAGAATGTGATTGACTTTCTAAAAGAAACTTTGAGCAATAATTTAAAACCATAGACATAGAGAACAAAAGAAAAAGAGTGATGTCATTTTTTGAGCAATTTAAAAGGAATTAGAACTTTTTATAATTTAAGAGATGAGATTAGAAATAAAGATATAGTTGAGGGACTAAAAGGAAAAATTCCAATTATAGAACTCTCGTATTGAATGGCCTAAAACAATAGGGCTCTCTACTGTATTGAAAAATGTCTATCACAGATTCTCTCTCTCATTCACTTTAGAGAAACAAGGCCNAATAATAAAAAAACCGCTTATTCCAACAACATATGATATATAGGTATGATAACTATTTGCTTTATCGTTATTTTGTTTTTGGTATATTTTTCATATTTCTTTAAAAYACATATGAATTTTTATCAAATTTAAAAGAAAWTTTTTTTTCCAATGATATTTATTAAAAATAGCTAACAAAMCAAAGAAACACATCAATGAAATAATATTTTGGAGGCTTAACTTCGGAACGAAATTATTTGTTTTAGAAAAAAGTTATTTGTTTCCCTATTGATCTCTATTCTTTCCAATACTTGGATAAAGACGAGAAAAAGAATTATAAAGCAATATTCTAGATAAATAGAAAACTAGSAATTTAAATGCTAAATTATTAGTATAAATACGAGCCAATAATGATAGGGTCAAGTGGTCTGCAGTGAAGAGAGGATGAAATTAAAAGCATTAAAAATGTACCTTTTCAATAGTATTGAGCTAAATTTTCTTATGATGATAAGCATTTTTGGTCCTATTGAAATTCGAATTGTGTTGAGAAGATTTTTTAGATGGATGGGTCGTGCACATGGACTAAAAATCTGTGAAGTCAAAATCTCTACTGAAAAGAGAGTATGTTGTTGAATAGTACATTAGTTAGATTAGTTTTTCGAGTCCATGATAGCTCATTGGTTAATGTTCATGAAATTTAGTATGTCATATGTGTTCGAGTGAAGATGCTTGACCTAGAAATCAGACGCATGTGAGAAAACTTATACCATCCAAGTGCTGTTTTGTTTGTTTGTATGGTGGATATTTAGCTTTTATCCAATTATATGACAACCTGATAACAAAAGTCAGCTTAAAAATTGTCCTAAGATTGTGGGACCACCATTCTTAATGCAAGAAGAGATTGAAAAGAGAAGGGCAAGGAGATGAAGGAAATAAGAGAGGGGTAATTGTGGAAGAGAGGAATTAGGTTCATATATTATGAAATTGTTTTGGAGGACAGTTAAGAAACAGCTATTTGTTTCCCTACGAGGCTTTGTGGTCCACTTGTTTATATGTTAGTGAATCATGCAAGAATTCATGAGGAGTTTTCTGTTGAATCTTTACGGAGGGAAGTTTTATCCTCTCTAAAATATCTATATAAATTACATAGATTTACTAGATTTAAATCTTATTTTGCAGTTCATTCCATTTTACTCGACTCAAATTACCTTCAATTAGTCTAATGTTGCTTTAATACAATGCTTACATCGATATGTTAATATATAGTTTATGACATCATGACATATTTGTTAAATAATTGATGATAAAACGAAGCCGATAGCTAAAATAGAGAATTTGAAAGTTTAAGGACTATATAATTAATTTGAAAGTTAAATGATAAAATGAGATTTAAATTAATTTTTTTAATTTAATTTCTTTTATAACGGACTGGAAAAATTATAAAATTCAACAATAAAAAAAAAATCTTATTTGGTGAAAATGAATAAAAAAATTGGAATTAAGATGGGAAAAAGAGAGGGGAAAAAAAAAAGAAAAAAAACGGAGATTCATATTCATTAATAATTTTTTGTCTTTTGGGACACAAAGACAGCAAAATATAAAGTGGCATGAAAGGTTTACTCACAATTGGTGAGGAAGTTATTAATATATTAATGGTATTTCACCAATAAAAATGGGCACTTCTAATTTATACAAAATCAATAAATAAAGGTTTATTTATTCATACAAAATTGGCAAGTTGTATTGTATGTGGTAGCAGTTGGCTGCAGCCATGTCTGTGAAAGGGACCATCTCCTTTTCATGATATTGCCTTTCTCACCATTGGGGTCCCAAAAGAGTTGTTTGGCTGTTCTTCTCAACTAATTATTTTTCTTTTTCATAAAAAATTTCACCGGTTTGATAATTATTTTATTTTTTATTTTTTATTTTTCAAAAAAAAAAATCTTCCAAACTATGTTTGTTTGTCTTTTTACAAAATCTAAATAAAAATTTTAAAACTAAAAAAGCTAGGTCATTTGATAATCATTCCTAAAAACATATTTAAAATTTTGGTCAAATTTTAAAAAATAAAAACTATTTTTTTAAAACTACTTTTTTTTTTCCAAAATTTGGGATATATTTTGAAATTGTTTATGAAAACTTAAGTAACAAAAATAAGGAACACATAGATGATGAAAGTAATAACGTTTCTAAATTTATATTTTAAAAACATAAAACAAAAAATTAATAAATAGTTATAAATGGGACATTAGTTTTTAAAAACTTATTTTTATTTTTGAAAATTGATTGAAGAATTAAAATGTGTGTAAGAATCATAAAAAAAATATACTAACAATTTGAGAGGAAGTGACATAATTTTTTAAAACAGTAAATTAAAAACGAAATCGTGTTATCGGACAAATCCTCATTTCTCAATTTCATTGACTTTATACTTGAATATAGTGAAATTAATATTCGCTGGTACTTAAATTTAAAGATTGCTCGTGAATCAGCAAAACTGTGAAAAATACTTTAATTTCTTAGCTGCAAAATCAAGCAAATTAAAAGTGCATAAAACTTAGTTTAAAAATATCAAAATTTAGTTCTAAAATAGTACGTCAAAATAATCTTGTTTCGGCATAATTATGCTAGTAATTAACCACAACTCTAATTTAACTAATTAAGTATTAATTTCACTATTTACTTAAGTTTATCTTTTTATTTGTTGCAATTAAAAATTGAAGGTTTAAATTGACTATGAAACCAAAGAACCGTGGTAAGAATGATTATTTTCCCAATAATTTCTTGTTTTTGTTACACAACATTTATTCAAAAACTTTTTAAAATGCAACTTATAAGAATAATGATTATTATGCACTTAAACTTCTTTTTCATAACCTGCAATTTACGAATTAATGGTACGTTTCTTTTTTTTTTCCCTTAATATCTTTAAAATATTTTTATGAGATTCCAATTTTTTATCATTAGAAATTATGTTGTTAGGACCAATATTTATTTTTGAGTTTATAAATTCTTTTTTCTGTGTCTTTTAGTTATTTTTTCAATTTTTTTAGTATTGTGTTTGTTCTATTAGTCAGATCTTTCCTTTTTTTTCCCTCTCAATGAAAAATATGTCCAAATTGAATTGGAATGGATGAGCCGTGGATCATTCGATTACTTATTATCGATTTTTTTTCCTTTTTTAACTTCAGTGAACTCGTATATTTTTTTCGATTCAAATACTCAAATTGAGTTTCTTTGTGAAAGTTCTTTTATTATTTGTTTTATAAACAATATGTTTTAACGACCCATTTTTTTTTTGTTTCTTTTGAGATATTTACAAAACATATCTATGAGTTCTAATATCAACCTCCACAAATTATATTTAGAGAAAAAAAGAATTCTTATCTATAAATTTTTTTTAGATGGCAATAACTTCAATTTACTTCAAAAAGATGGATTATTTATTTACAAAGATAAAAGTATGAGAAATTAACATAGTTTTACTAAAATCTTATTTTAAAGAACAAAAGAAAAACTAATTTCAAAATAATCAAAATAGTTCACTAGCTCATTTTCCTCTTACAATATTTATTTCCCTTTGGGGTATTATTATAGGAAGGCTGCTTATTTCATGCCACCATAATATCCTCTCTCTATCTCTCTCTCAATACAAGTAGAAGAGTAACTCCTTTCACTTTCCAATTTATTTTTGGCATATAAATAATAAATGGAATTCAAATTTATAGCAACTCTCTAGGTGTCTAGACTAATAACATTCTTATTACAATTTCCATTATGAATTTGAAGAAATAAATAAGGGTCCACTTCTTAATTCCTTTGCTTTTATTTTTTCTTACCAATAAAAACTAAAACTAAAATGATAAAATTACAAATTTGGTCTCCCTTGGAGCTTAATTTCAATTTGTCGACCATGGTTTTAAAATACTCAATTTAGCTATTTTACYAATAATCTTTCTTGTTACGTCTATATTGATTACGTGTGACATGTTTTCTATTCACTTGGAAACGAGCTGACGTTTTTTTATTATTATTAAAATGGCTGCATTAGTTGACTTGTATTATAGTTTAAGATTGAGTGAGAAATACGAGAGAAAAAGTAGATTTTCATATGGGTAAAAAGCATTCAAAAACAATTTTTGAACGATATGGACTAAATTGAAACTTAAAAAATCATAAAAATCAAATTGAAACTCTGATTAAATGATAAGAATGATATTCAAAATTTTCAAACTACAATAAACAAATTAAGACTAACCCATGGGTAATTTAACCAACTAAAATTAACTTCAAAATATTAAATTATAAAAAAATAAGAGTTATACTCCGGCCAGTTGAGTTATACTCGTATTAGCACATGTCATAAATTCAATATTGAGAATACAATAACGTATTTATATTCCCCAACTAACTAAAATACAAAAGCATGGTACAAAAAAATTCTCAGATGATGAGGAAGGACAAAACTAGTCTGACAAACAAGGGATCCAATGGAAGGGCGACACGTGGAGGGGCGAGGTGGATTTTATGGCGACGTGGCGGCTATCCACAGTAGGATTGGAGAGTTGAAACCATGTCAATTATTATATAAATATTAAAGTATAGAATGTGAGGAGAATAAAGAGGGAGTTGTGCATTGTGTATTGTGGAAAGTCATGGAAAAGGGGGAAGTTGGGAGAGCCTTTAAGGCATGCCCATCTGGCCATCCATACACATTCATGTGCATTTCGTAAATTTAATTGGCCTACTTTCTTCAAAGAGGGCATATTACTAATGTCCCCTAAAGAAAAAGGCATGATTCTTGTGGCTTAGGATACAAGGGTCTATTTTTCCCCTTTTATCAACATAAATGAATGTCACCAAAAAAAGAAAAAAGAAAAAAAGAGACCCATCATTTATTATAATCACACCCTCAAAATTCAATGGTGTAACTTGGAAAAAGTTTCCAATACTATCGAATATGTATTTTAAGGAAGGATCAAGATATCTCAGTAGCTGAACCATGTTCACATTAACATGTTATTTCCTTTGCTCACATTAATAATATCGTACCTTAGTTTAAGATTTTATTTTTTAGTTGTGACGGGTTTTAACTAACAAAATCCAATTTTATTTAAAGAAAAAAATAGGATTAAGAGATTAGAAAGGAAAGATAGAAGAGAAGGTATGTGTGGTTTGTTTAGTTTGGTTACGGGGGGAATTGGAGATTTGTTTTAGGGGGGTGTTTCTTATCCAAATAACCCGTGATGAGCAACTGGGTACATCCGGTGAAAACAAGATACAGTCACCGGCTGAGGCTGTATCCGGTAACCCAATTTCGGGAGAGAGAATCCAATGCAATCGCAGAATCAAAATCTTCTTCTTATTCTTCTTCTTCTTCGTTACAAAATTACTTCTCTCTCCCCCAACTACCACCCCCTTATTTACTCCCTCACACGAAATT
Source organism: Momordica charantia (assembly GCF_001995035.1). The sequence continues at coordinate 193,718 of NW_019104623.1, forward strand.
TCAATCCGTTTTTAAAATTCTCTCTCTCTCTCTCTCCTCCGATCCTTATAATGAGTGCTTATACTTCAATCTGATTGGTTGATCCTCGCGTCTCCTCGATCGCACTGGCAATGGCGGTTTCTTCCGCAGAGAAGAAGCAATGGTGGCTCTCCGACAAGCAGGTCCTTCGAATCGCATCCTTCTTCTCCGATTCGCTTTAATTTATAATTTCTGTTTCGATGTTAACAAATGATTGCGGATTGCGTTTTTGTTTGTTTGATTTGATTCTTTTGATTTCTGCAGATGGCGGTGAGGTACGTGAGGGACGCCAGGTGCCTAATCGGCAGCGGAGGAGAGAACGATGTCGTTTCCGCCTTGAATCTTCTCGACGCGGCTCTGGTTCTTTCACCGAGGTGCGAGGACGCGCTGGAGCTCAGGGCTCGGTCGCTGCTGTATCTTCGGCGGTACAAGGACGTCGCCGATATGCTTCAGGAGTACCTGCCGAGTATGAGGACGGCGACCGGCGCCGGCGACGAGTCAGGATCGGACAACTCCTCGCAGCAATTTTCGAGAGAGCAAACGAAACTGCTCTCTCCTTCTTCGTCTTCGTCTTCGTCTTCGTCTTCATCTTCGTCTTCTTCGTTCTCTGAGTTGCAGGATCGCGACTCGTCGTTCAAGTGCTTCTCCGTCGCCGACTTGAAGAAGAAGATCATGGCCGGCCTGCTCTGTACAAATTGCGACAAACAAAGTCAATGGAGGTAATTTTTCTTTACTTTTGTTTTTATTTTCTTCCTTCTTGAAATTGAAAATGATTCCTTCTAATCGTGAGCGTTTTGGCTATTTTTGGAAACATTTTTTCTTATAGTTTAAAAGTATTTAAATATGCCAAGAGCGAAGACACTTACTCTTAGTTAAATATTTAAATATACTAATTGCAAGAAAATGAGAACTTGTAATATTCAACACAAAAATATGTTTATTAGCCAGAAACTATATTTTACTTATCATCATTAGTTCCATGATAAAGTAATATATATACAGGAAAACAGATATTTAAATTTTTGTTGGTTGTCAACTGTAAACATTGTTTCAACATTTTGTTAATATACATAAAAATTATTAACAGAAACAAAATTGAGTAAAAATTGAAAATACAAATACTATATTTAGACCCTAGTAGTATCTTGTTACTTATCCTAAAGCATTTAATGGTAGAATTCTCATAAATAAGGACTTAAGTATTTTCTAAAAAAAAAAAAAGATCTATTTTTACTTTGTGCATGTGTTGTGTCAATTTTTTTACTAATGGTTGTACGGAACCACTTAATATTATTAATATTTTTATCCCCAAAACTATAAATATATTTTTCTGGGTAAAAACAAGCACTATCTTAGACCAAAGGGGGTTATGTTAGATTAAAAACTTATTTTATTTATTATTCTTTTGACTTTTGTAATTCTTTCGGTTTTATACTTAAAAAATGTAATAAATTTTTTTTTTCTTCAAATGAACATAATATTGGTAAAATCAAGACAAAATGAATAAATACCTAATTTGACCGTCTTGTATTTTGTACACATCAAAGAGTCCATCAACATGCATTCTTTTCTCTATGTAGACTAATATTAAATGCTTTCTTTTATCAGAAAGTGTATGAACTTTTTTTTTTAACTCAAACACATAATTTTTACATTTTAAATTTAAAAAAAATATAAGAAGAGGGTAGAATAAATCTTTTCAAAAAATACAATAACAAAAAAGAGTACAAAAGTTTTTTTTTATCTTTTTTTTTTTGAGTTCAAAAAATGAGAATTTGTTGAACTAGAATGTTACCATGTCTTGAGGATATATATATATATATATAATTTTTTTTTCTTTGAAAAGTTGAGTGATATGTTTTAAATGATTTTTTTATTATTATTATTTGGTATTGAGTTAATATTATTTGAACTATAGATGGTGTAAGAGTTTACATTGATCTTTTATGAAGTTTTGTTAACTTTTAATGTAGTTAATTAGCCATTGAACTTGTTTCGGAAAAAAAAAATTAGCTATTGAACTTTTAATTGTRTCTAACAAGTCTCTAATCTATTAGAAATTTTAAACTATGTGCAATTTTAAAGTTTAGAAACTTATTAGATACCATCTAAAAATTAAATATATATACTATTGCTATTTTGATGCTAAGGAGTAAAAAATTTAAAAACAAGTTGTACATGTTTGTTACATGGAGTTAACTCAGTTTCACTCGCTTGGGTTTCCACAGATACATAGTATTG
>NW_019104623.1:196532-217869 GCF_001995035.1 Momordica charantia
GCGCTAACGGCGAGGATTCAAAAAGTGAAGCAGAGAGTTGCTTCCGGCGAAAATGGTAACGTCGATTACTATAGTTTGATCGGATTGCGACGTGGGTGTTCGAGATCTGAGCTCCAGAGAGCCCATTTGTTGCTCTGTTTGAAGCACACGCCCGACAAGGCCACCGGATTTTTAGACAGATGCGAGTTGGCCGATGATTTTCATCTCGATTCGATTAGAGACAGAGCGAAAATGTCGGCGTTGTTGCTGTATAGGCTGCTGCAGAAGGGGTATTCCAGTATTATGACGGCGATTATGGATGAGGAAGCGGCGGAGAAGCAGAGGAAGAGAGCGGCGGCGGCGGCGGCGCTGCAATCAGCTCCGGCGATCCAATTGCAGCACCAGGAAGATGGTGTTGATGAAATGGAATCGAAATCGGTGGAGATTTCGAGTCATAATAATAATAATAGTAAAGTGGTTTATCAAGGGGTGTTCTGCCGGGATCTGGCCGTCGTCGGGAATCTGCTGTCGCAGGTTGGATTTGGCCGTCCGATTGCGGTGAAGTATGAGGCGTTGAGCTGCTAATTTTGGGGGAAATTTTTGGCCGGCGGGATCCTCAGTTAATTCTTTTTCTCTAATTCCCTATTTGTATAAAAGCATAATGGTGGAACTGCCCGGGAATTTTGTGACCCTTTTGATTTTCATTTTTTTTCAACTGTTCCATCCATTTCATGTACAGATTTTTTTTTATTATTATTTTTTACTTCAGAAATTTCATTTTCGAATATTGGTTCGTCTAGTTTAAATCTTTTCAGCTAAATCTCTCGCTGGTCCTTAATAGTTAATTTCAATTGAGCCTTCCAATATATATAGAAAAAGAAATCTGAGTGAAATTTTTAATCTTTAAAGAAATTAATATGTCATTAAATTATTATTATTTTTTGTTGGGTTCTAAATTTGGATCAACACATCGATTATCTGAATACAGGTGGGGGCAAAAATCGTTTTTCCTATTTTCCTTCCATCAAATGCATGAGCAATGCCTCGGAGGCCAAATCGAACGATACTTTTCAAAATTAAAAAAATCTCGAAATCGCAAAAATCCATCCATTTTCGAAATCCGCCCYTTTGGTCTTCTTCATTTTTTTTTCTTCCTCTGACTGTCGGTTTTCCTTCATCCGACCCTCTATTCCTCTTCTCCGGCCGTCTGACTTCGTCTCCGACCAGCTCCGCTTTTCTTTGTAGCAAGAGCATTTCATCTTCGGCCGCCTTCGAAAAGAGATTTTCGTCAGTTCTTATTCTTCGAGTGTTTCTGCCTGTTTTCGTCTCTGACCAACGTTTGTCTGCCTTCATCTCCGGCTACCTCCATTTTTCTCAGTCGCCAGAACAGTTCATCTCCAGATTGAAAGGTTTGCATGAGTGATTTGATTAGGATATATCTTATAACTCAACTTGTATATATGCGGATATGCGGATATATACTATAATGATTTTGAATGTATATATGCAGATATATAAGTGGATATATCTTATAACTCAATTTGTATATATGCGGATATACAGATATATATTACAGTGATTTTGAATGTATATATGTATATATATAAGTGGATATATACTGTGATTTTGAATATATTTTTTGTGTATACGGATATATGTTTATCGAGAGTTCAAAATATGTTTATGTGATTTTGAATTGTCTTTGAAGATTAAGCACCAATGTGGGAGTGAATTAAGGGAAAATCAATATTTTTTAGGGAGTAAATTAAAGTTTTGAAGGAGTGAATTAAGAGATTTGTGTTGAAAATTAGTATGGAACCCACAATAATTAAAGGATTATGATAATAATTTATGGAATTAAATCTTTTATATTTAAAAAAAACAAATAACTATAATAAATGTAAATAAATAAATAAAGGTAAAATCAGAATTAAAATAAAATCCTACCTACAAAAATCTAAAAGTGTAGAATTAGAAAAATTTAGACATTTGTATAAACAAGTTTCTAAAACAATCATCGAAGACATTATCTTTTTTGTAAATGACATGAAACAATGTGAGACATGAATCGTAACCTAAATTCACGGAATAAGTGTAATTAGAAATTGGGAGAGGTGATTTTGACTGGATTTGAAGGTAATTTTTTAATAAAAAGAAAGATTAAAAAACAAAAATTGAAATTAAATTTAACTCTTAAAAACCATAAAAGAAAATCGATTTAAAAATAAAAACAAATTTTAAAATTAAATTTAAGGATTTAACTGACAAAATCTTAAAACAAATAAATAAAAGAAAATCAATTTAACTCATTATTATTAAACATTTAAATTTTAAACTAAATCTAACTTTTTAAAAATTATTTCATCCTCAATAATGGAACTAAAAATTAAATTGGATAGTAAATTACCGATAAAACATAATCAATTTCCATTGTTTCAATATTTTCATTATAAGTATTACCTATATATTTAGATATGATGGTTAAAGATGATTAGTTACAGGTTAATTAAGCTACAATTAAAGTCTTATTTATTAATTCAAAAAATTTGTATCAATATCTACCATTTCCATGATTTTTTTTCGAAATATCCATTGACATCGACATTTTCATAAAAATCGGAACCCCGATATTTCTATAGACATTGACATTTTAAATTTTGATTTTTTTTGTCGCTTTGAATAAATTGATTTTATTAATAGTTAAGTATAATTTGAATGGCATGTTCATTTTTTAATGGAATATTTAGTCCAAATAAGTTGTTATCGCAAATGGGTCAAATTAATAATAATATTTTCCAAATGTCCTTTTTTTTTTCAAAATTTACAAATCTAAATTTCTAAGATTCAAATAAGTTTAACGTATTATATTTCTAACGATAATCCATCATCGTTTAATGCAAATATTTATAGTAATGATTAAATGACAATGTTTTAATAAATGATACAAATCTTCTATCAATGGGTATTTTCTTTCCTAATATGATTGTCATTTAACGCTATATTTTGTAATTATCATGAAAATATTGATAGAAATTCTTACCAACAAGAATCTACTACTAAAATATTCTAGTTTTTTTTTTCCACAGTGATATCGATTTCAGTTTACTTTTCCGACGGTTCCTTTTTTCTTTCAATAACCCACCATATTTTATTACTGACAGTTTATTTCTACTTTTCAGAAACCCATTAATTTTTCCCGCAACTTAATTCCTTTTTCTAACAATTGACATAATATAAACATTTTAATCTAATATCAGTATTGTTGAGCAGATAATCCAAAAATTCCCTAGTGATACAGTAATCACCAAAGCAAACAAGTAAACAAGTAGACAAGTAGAGTAGAAGAGAAAGAGGAACACAATTTGTTTATAGTGGTTCGACAAGATGTCTACATCCGCTTTAGAGGCGAGAGAGATTATTATTCACTATTCAAGAAGCTATAAACGTTGTTTTAGAGGGAGTTGGGTAGTTTCTGTACCAAAAAACCTACCTAACCCACTAAAACCCTTTTTTAGGACTTATTACAAAATTGAGAATTGAAGTAACCATGGTTCAGAGGAATTAACCACAATAATATATGAGTTACAGTTTAACAAATCAACCCTTAAGTCTTATATTACCAACATATAGAAGATAAACAGAAAAGGTGATGTTACCCTATGGCTTACATTGAAGCATGTTTATATCAGCCAATTCCAACTTTTAATAGTCTACAGAGATAGTCGAATCTGTCTCCTTGTAAAGTTTTTGTTGCCATATATGCTCGATTATTAGTAGTGTGAATCTTTGCTAGAGTCAGATTGACATTATTCACCATTTCTCTAATATAATGAAACCGTACGTCGATATGTTTTGTCTTGTTGTGATAAGTTGGATTCTTTGAAAGTGTTTAAGCACTTTGGCTGTCACAATAAACTTTAGCGTTAGCTTATTTATCAAGCATCTCAGATACAATTCCCTTTAACCACAGGGCCTCTTTGGCAGAATCTGAAAGAGCAATATATTCTGCTTCAGTCGACGATAATACCACTATAGACTGTAAATTAGATCTCCAGCGGACAACATTTTCAAACAATGTAAAAACATGCCTTGTCAGCGAACGTCTCTTATCCAAATCAGAGGCATAATCTGAATAACATAACCTACAAGGTATTCTGTATTAATTTTCTGCACTTTTCTCATAAACCAAGCCCTTTTGGATTGATCCTTTTAGATATCTAAGGATCCTTTAGATGCTTTCCAATGAGATATTCCCGAATTACTCATAAATTTGCTCACCATACTCATAGAATAAGGCAGATCTGATTTGCTACATATCATTCCATACATTATGCTTCCAACTAAACTAGTATAAGGTAATAGATTGCATATCCTTTTGTTCTTCATGGGGTGGAAGGTGACTCTAGGTTTGAAAGCTTAAAATGTTGTGTTTTTACTAGTTTAACATTTTCTATGTGGAACCTCTTCAATATTTTGTGAAAATGCTCAACATGTGAAATATAGAGTAAATTTCTAGTGTGATCTCGACATATTTCCATTTCAAGAATCTTCTTGGCTGCACCCAAGTCTTTCATTTCAGACTCTAACCTCAACTGAACTTTTAGAATTTTAATTTTTGTTCTACTTTGAGATGCAATTAGGATATCAACGACGTATAGAAGAAGTAATATAAAAGTCTCAGCAGTGACATTCTTTCTATATACACAGCTATCAAAGAAACTTTTAACAAAACCTTGTGAAAAAATGAAAGAATTAAACCTCTTATTCCATTGCCTTGGAGATTGTTTTAATCCATATATGGATTTTTGAAGATGGCAAACCATATCCTTCCTTACAGCTTCTACAAATCTAGGCAGCTGCTTCATACACTATAAGAAAAAGGAGTTTTAGAGATGCGTAAAAAATGTCGCTAAATCTTTCAGCGACTAGATCTGGTTCGTTTCTAAGAACGTCACAGATAACTCGTTTAAAGTTTCAGCGACATTGTTGGTCTGTCGCTATTGTCGCTGAAATCATTTTCAACGACATTCTTAAATGTCGTTATATAACATTTCAGCGACAAAACTGCCTTGTCACTGAAATTATATTTAGCGACATCTTTTTATGTCGCTAAAAACCGGTTCCAGAATAGGCAATATCCAGTTTTCGTTCCAATTTCACCTTCAATTTTTCTCAATTTCTGTGATTTAAAACAACACATACTTAAAATGTCGCTGTAAAGTATTTTTAATAATAAAAAATATGTAATGTAGACCCCTAAATTTGTCCGGTATTCCATTTCATCATTCTTTTTTATTTGATTTGTAGTAGTTTTCTTAAATGATCAATATTTTCCCTTTTTTTGTGTTTTATCAATAAATAAATAAATAATATAAAAAAATATATTTGACTGCAAATATTGATTTCCTTTTCAAAATCAAATCATTTAAATAAAATAAAATCAAAAAGATTTTTTTAGATTAAATGTGAATTTCCATATTTTCTCAAAATAAAATTTCAAAATAAAAATAAAATAAAATCTTACTCATATTGAAAAGTTCTAATTATGATTTAGTAGAATTTGGGTAAAAATCAAAATTTGAAATAAAATCATAAGATTGATTGTGTAATGAATGAAAATATCTTTTCCATTTCTAAATTAGGGTTTTGAAGATATTGGTTTAGGTTTAGGGACAAGGAGAAACATATCACAAAGGGAGGTCTGCTTGCTCTCTCTCAAGTTTGCTCTATAAACTATTTTCACCACAACTTTCTTCTTTATCATTTTACTCGCGACACATTTGAATAAGAATGCAAAAATCGGAGTTTTGTAAGACAGTAAGTTTTCCATGTTGTTATTAAATAAAGTAGATTGATATACTTCCTCATATATTGTTTTGTCTACTTATGTTCCAAGCGCAAGTTTAATTCTTTTGACATTATTTTCGGGATATGTTTCTTCCCTTATTTTATTTCGCCTTGTTCTTCTTTTATATCTATTGCTAATTTCATATCATGGTTGCTTGAACTATTTGTAACATGTGATTTTATTGATTATCTTATTAACATGTTTATTTTGATTACATGTATGATATTTGACAAATGTATATAATATTGTACAATAAATGTTATTTTTCTTAATTTTGTTAAATATGTTCAACTAAAAATTTGGTAAAGGAAAGCCCCAATGATGGAACCTTTAAATGTTTGGGAGGCCGATGTTCTCGGATTCTTGAGATCTTTCATTGGTTTCCTAAAAAAATTATGTAATTTTAATCAATATGGTTTAGAAAAAAAATATTTATCTGAGAAAATATCTTTTATAAATGTATTTCCTCTTAATAAGCCTCAGACTTTTAAAAGCACTTATAATATTTCAAGAAAATAACAAATCAAATATTTGTCATTAATATTTTTCCTAAAAAATTCCTATGACAGAAATTGAGGAATTCGAAAGGTCGATTCCCTAATACTCTTGAGATGATGAATTTATTTTGGAAGGTCGAATTAAATTCAAATAAACAAAATTTTCTTAATTACTTTAGGCTACTCATAATTATTGTTCATTATTTACCTTATGAATAATAATCAATAAAACGTGGGACATTTAAAAATAAAAATAAAATTCTTTTCTTAGAAGGCATTTTTCTTGAAAATAATATGAAAAATAAATTATCGTTAATTGAACGAGTGTTATGAGATGCTAATACCTTCTCCATACACAAAAGACCCCCGAACCCATATCTTTTTCGTGCAGACCAACTTATCCATGCATTTGGGTGGTCAGTCACACCATATAAATAAAGACTGGTGACAACTCCATTTTTCTCCTCTCAGGAAGAAAGTCGGCCGCTCCACGTCGCAATCCGTAGCGACACGTAAGGTATAGTTCTCCAAATGTGTAACATCCTGTTGTAACAAAAAAGCATTTTCTAGCTACAAATAAGAATTTGTCTTATAAGTATATTTGATTCAATTACATATAACAAAATAAAATATGTGCACGAAGTTGTTCTTCTGAATGATCCAGCACAGCCCCTTTTGATAACACAATTATATCCTGTAAAAAATTAACAACACAACTTATTTAACATGAAAATATAATCAAAAGAGTTTTTGACCTACTAAACCAACATACATATATATATTATATATATATATATATATACACATATATATTATATATATATATATATACACATATATATGTATCCACACCAACTTACTAAATAATGAAAAACATAGTGAACAACACTAAACCTTATAAACAAAAAGTAATCTATTAGAACTTCAAAATCTAAGCTTATAATCCAAATAACTATTAAATCATTTTAAAACAAACAAAGTTGCAACACTACAAGAGAAATGGTCACGACATCAAAACCAATATAGATCTAGTCATGTTCTATTAACACTATAAACAACCCATATGCTCCTAACTTCATAAAATACTAATAAACTCATTTGTATATATATACAACATAAGTGGTGACTACCATAACTGCAAGATCACGACGTTTCAACTCCATAAAAACTAATATTTATAAGTGTATGCATCAAACGATCGTTGTTATGCTTCTATTAACATCATAAACAACTCAAATGCTCCTAACACTTGAATTTACTAACAAACCTATATTAGACATAATATAAGCTATGACTATCATAACTGCAAGATAGCCACAATACTTACCTACGTCAAAACCAAGCTGCGTCAAAACCAAGCTACGTCAAAACCAGTATTTCATAAGTACATGCATCAAATATCTAGCTACACTTCTATTAACATCATGAACAACTCAAATGCTCCTAACACTTGAGTTTACTAACAAACCTATATTGGACATAATATAAGCTATAACTACCATAACTGTATGATAGCCACAATACTTAGCTACGTCAAAACCAGTATTTCATAAGTACATGCATCAAATATCTAACTACACTTCTATTAACATTATGAACAACTCAAATGCTCCTAACATTTGAATATACTAACAAATTCATATCGATATAACATAAGCCTTGACTACTATAACTACAGGATAGTCACAACACTTCAAAGCACATCAAGTCCAATATCTATTATAAAGTATCATCTACTTAAATACTCATCTACTATGGACAATATGTATATTGAGTATCTTTTTAAGCATCATTCGACTTTGAGAATTGACTCCTTGTGACGATCTTTCTCCAGCATTGCTTAGTCTGTTTACAGTTTCTTATAACTGATTCAATTGAGCTATTGCTGATTCAAGCAGGCTTTGTTGCGTCTGTAAAACGGATTGCAATTGAGCGATTTGATTTCTTGACTCTCTATTTCTTTGAGAACTTCGTTCATTCTGAGTCATCGACGTCGGTGGTCCCCATCCAAGTGCACCTCGCCTGCCTAGTACTTGAACACTGATTTGTCGGATTGAAGGAGGTTCTGCATCTTCCATTGGTGCATTTTTTAGTCTAACCATTTGTTCCTACAATGTCCATAAATAATATTAGTACACGTCAAAGGATACGAAAATCAAATAAGTAGTTTTACCTACTTGTTTTTGACCAGCCACCGGGCTCACCCACTCTTTGTTCACTCTTTTGTGTGTTACTTCGAACAGTTCAATGTTTTCTACCTCTCATCCCTCTCTGTTTTTCTACATAATTCAAACAAAGTTACGAGTAGTGAAATATTTTTGAAGTTATAACAAGAAAAGAGAAACATATAATGTTTTCTCTGTGATGTAAAAATGTGATCGTTCCTATTGTATGACCGTACGGTACAGACGCTCGAGCTCTAGTGTTTGTTTTAGAAATTTTCTGAAATATATATATTAGTTATTAGCAAAATACTTAGAATAAAACTAATTCATATCTACAATACATAGCTTAAACTTCTTCGTTTCCCAACGGCTGCATAAGTGATGTCAATCTTCATCTCGTGCAACATCTTTATGTTTGTGATGTCGTGTTTCTTCTGGGGAATATTGCATGTAGTGATTGTGCAACCTGTACCAAAAATCTCTATGTCTACTACTCATCTCATGCTCCAAATAACGATAAACAATTGGATCATTGAGATCGAGAATGAAATGGTTCTAACAATAAACAACAAAAAGACGACGTGTTAATGATAATCACAATATAACAAAATTTTAAAAAATGTCACTAAATGAAACTTACACGAAGTCTATTTGTGATACTGTTTTTATCGTCTTTGTAGACACCGTATTTGGTTCGACTTTATTTTAGTTTTAGTTTTAATTATTTAATTTTTATTTTATTAAATACTATTGGATTACTTTATTATTGGTTATAAGCTAAAGTTTAAATTAAATTAAAAAAATAGATTTTGTTTTAAAGAATTTGATTTAATATTAAAATAAAAGAAATAAAAAGATTTTATTTTATTTATATAATTTTGTTTTAAATAAAGGTTTTTTAATTAAAAAAATTTAGATTCTGTTTTGGTTAAAAATAAACATTTGGTTTCTCCTCCCGTTTTTCGTTCGTCAAAACCGAACGCTTTCCCTTCCCTCTTTTTCTCTGGTTTTTCTCGACTCACACATGTTACTGTTATTTTTTTGGTATATTTAAAGGGCACACAACACACAGAGGGGAGGAAAAAAACAGAGAAAAAGAGGTAATTTTTAACAAAAATTATTATTTCTTTTAATAATAAAAAAAAGTTTATTTTTAACAAAAAATAAAAATTTTCCTTTTAAAGAAAATAAACTTTTTAAAATAAGTTTTGAAAAATAATGTAGATAATTTTTTTTTTAAAAGTAAAATAAAATAATTTTTAAATAAAGTAACAAAAAGTTAATTTCATTTAAATAAAAGATTTTGCATTAAAGTTTTGTAAGTTAGAAAAAAAATAATAAAGAGTTTTATAAACTAAATCTTGTTTAAAAATAAATTGGATTCTTTAAAATTTCCATTCAAAAATTCTTAATTTTGTTTTCTTAATTTTTTATTTATTTTTAGAAAGAGAATTTCTACTGCAGGGATTTAAAAAATAGAGGATTTAGAGAAAATTGTTTTCTTGGATTTGTTTTAATCTTGTAACATTTGTAATTTACAATAAATTTTTAGGAGAATGAATTTTTTTTTTTAAATGATGAGTATCATTTTAGAAAAGATCTTAACAATTTGTTTTTAGTAAAATTGATTTTTTTTAATTAAAAATAAAAGATTTTCTTGAAAAAAATCTTTTTAATGTCAAAATACATAAAAAATTATTTTTTTTGTTTAAATTTAACAAAATTCGTAGGTTTTTTTTTAGTTTAAAAAATAAATTACAACTTTTGTTTTTGTAAAAGAGTTTTATGTTTACTTTTTAGGGTGTTGACATAGTGGTAAGATGTTTGGCTTTTAATATACAGACCCAAGTTCGAGTCTTTGCATGCCTTTTTTTATCATTGTTTTTACTAAATAATTATTTTAAATAAAAGATTTCGTTTAGAGTTTTTTTTAAACAAAATTTAAAAATACAACGTTTGTATTTTCAAAAAGAACATAGCTTACATCCTTAGGTGATGGCACATTGGTGAGATGTTGGAATGTCAATGCTTAAGTCAGTAGCTCAAGTCTCAACGTGCCTTAAAATAAAAAAATTTTTGTTATTATTTTTTTTACTAAAATAATTATTTTGAAAACTCCGATGACGGGAATTGGGACCCTCCAATTTACTCGAGGTGCTTAATTTTTCTAATGGTCTTTGTGTCACTCATACATATTAATTCATATCTTATAACAAAGTATGAATCAATATAACATGGGACATTTCGATCAAAACAAAAATATTTTTTTCTTGGACCAAATAAAATAATAGGATAATTTATGATAAAATGTGGTACCRTTTTCGAACGGGTGTCGTAGGGTGCTAACACCTTCCCTACGCTCAGTCGACTCCCGAACCAAAATCTGTTTTTCGTAGACCAAGTTTTTCAAATAGGTGACCAATCACACCTCGTAGATGATTGGTGGCGACTCCAAACCCTTATCTCGAAAGAGACCCTTCAGAGGATGACGTCGGCCGCTTCGCGTCGCGATGACGTTGCGACAGTCTTGATTGACATCTGACCAATGTTCACAATTCAAAGGAACAATTGATCGCACCCATACCCCAATTAGAGAAACTAATTTCAAACTATGCCTACAAACTGGCTTGCCATCCTCTTATTCGATATTAATTTCTATCAGACCATGATCTTGGACATGTTTATCAACATTCAGCCCTCTACTGTTGCGTCTACCTTTTCTTTTAGTCGTGCCAGAACCTACACGAAAGATATCAAATAGTTATATATTTAAGTTTAACTTAGAATAAAAAAAGATTTCTATTTAAATATCATACTTTGTGCTGTTTGATCAAGCTCTTCCGGTTTAGTGCTTTCTATTCGATCGACATTGCTTGTGTAACTCTGTCGGTTTCTTGGTCCAAGATTTGAAGACGACATCCTGTAACATAATAATGGACAAAATCAAATTGTAATTATTAATAGGTCGAAATAGAAAAATAGTGTAAATATAAGACGAAATATGACATACATATTTATCGACTTACAAATAAGTTTATATATCACTATCGCTCTCTTCATCATCTAATAACATATTGGAATATATGCTCCCATAATCATCACTAGAATACTCAAAATCAAACTCTTCTTCATCAGTAGTTGTTTTCTCGTCACTATCTATATATACTGCATCTTCAATAGGCATTGACTCAACATCTTCTCTATTGAAGGTTGTGAATCTAAGTTATCATCAACTTGTGGGTAACATGTGCGAATGCTTTTATCTACCACTATGTCAATATCGTAAGATGTAAACATTGTATCCTTTTACAAAAACAAAACTTTTCATTTCTTTTTTAAAACAAAAAAAACAACGTTTTATATATTTCGAAATTAAAAGATTCTTTAAAAGAAAAAACTTTTATTTCAAAATTTAACAAAATAAGATCAAATTTACTCAAAAACTAATTTTCTTCGCTAAGATTCTTTTCAAAACCATAACTACCAAACCATTAAAAGATATTAAAAAAAAAAGAGATTTTATTCTAAAAAGACTATGTTTTTATCTCTCTTTTTTTAAATCCTACCGCAGAAGACTCTTTTTAATTAAAAAAATAAAACAAAGTTGAAAAAAAAAGTAAACCTTGTTAAAAAAAATTTCCTTTTAAATAAAAACTAATTTTTAAACTTTAAATTGAAATTTAAAAGAATCCAAAATTTTTTTGAACAAGATTTATTTTATAAAACTCCTATTTTTCCATCGTATTTTAACCAAAATTTTAAAGTAAAATCTTTTATTTAAACAAAATTAACTATATATTTATTTCATTTAAAAATAACTCTTCCTTATTAGAAAAAATTCTTTTTATTTGAAAACAAATTTTAAAATATCAAAATCCTTATTTTCTTTTTCAAAAACTTATTTAAAATTAATTTAGAAAATTTTTTTTGTATCTTAAAAAAAAATGGTTTCTTGTTAAAAGGATTTTCTTTTCAAAAAAGTTAAACTTTTTTCTTATAAAAACAAAACATGAGTTTTAGAGAAAATATGGTGGTGAGATAAGAAAGGAGAAGTGATGGATGGGTGGTTATGGTGGGTATCTAAGAGGGGGTGACTTTCCAAAAAAAAAAAAAACTTTAACAGACTTCACTTTTTTTTTTTTTCTAACTCTCTGTCGTGTCGTCCACTTTGCAACTTCACTCCCTCTAAACAAGAAAAAGGTTATAACGATAATATGGAGAGGGTAAAAGAGAGTTAGAGAAAAAGAAGCGAAGGAAAAGGAGAGGAGCTACCTATCTTGAAGCTTTGAAAATCAAGATTTTTGTTTAAAAATAAATCAAATTTTATTTAAACAAAATTAAAATAAAGTCAATTTTTTAATTTGTTAATAAAAAACCCTTAAACAAATCTAACTTTTTTTTTTAATTTAATAAAACTTTACCTTAAAACTAATAATAAAGCAAATTATGTTATTTTAAAGCAACATAATTTTAATAAAACTTAATAATTAAAAATAATAATAATAATTAAATTAAAAAGAAAAATAAGACGGACCAAATACGGTGTCTACATAATGCATCAGAAACCCCTTTTTCACGATTCAATACTTGAGCCTAGTCAAACAGTTTAATTTATAATTAAAATAATGGAGAGAATAGTTACTTTTTTTTTAAACCACGTAGGAAATTCTAATTGTTGTCTCCTCTGCAAATCACTATGACCGTTTGATTGAAGAAGACTCATATGCTCCCTAAACATGAAACATATCTTAATTTCATCATAATATCAAATTCTAGTATTAGAGTTGTACTAAATACGTACTCAAGGTAAGGTTCCATTTCATCACTGTTGTTTAGTATATACCAATGTGCTTTTTCTAACTTATAAGAAGTTAAGCGTTTAAATTGGCTACCACTGAATAATCGTACACATCCAGAAAAAACCGATAGCTCACTATTGTTCTCCACATCCTCGATGTTATCATAATTATGCTCACTCCTATTGAATCTTGTTTCAATCCTATGTAAAGACATAGAACAAAAAGTTAAAGATTCATTTATGATGTAAGCTTCTACAATTGAACCTTTAGGTCGAGCTTTGTTTCTAACATATTGCTTCAAATATCGCAGACTCCTAATACAAACACTGGACCATTTAAATTATTCATCATTTGGAGCATCTCATTATCATTAATCATAGTTGTCACTTGATCCATACGTTCCCCCATTTGGTCTATTATTTCTAACCGAATCTGAAAATGTTGCTCTAAGAAACCTTGATCCAAGTCTTAAGAATGAAGAAAGATCTACCTTTTCTCCATGGAATGTCCATCTACTATATGTCACAGACGTACCATATTTGAATAAATGACGCTCTACATTATTCAAATTATTTCTTTGGACATTTAAACAATTCGAACAAGGACATCTTGTTTTTCCTTCTTCATCCAAATAATTCTTAGTGGCTTCAATAAAATTGCTAACGCCATTAGAATATTGACTAGATCTCCGATCTTTTCAAAGTTATCCAAGTACGATCTGTAGCAATGTTTTCTACAAAAACATATAACTTATAGTTAATGACCTAACTCGAAATTTGATTTAACTAAAACTAATGTGAATTATAACTAAAAACGGTATCGAGACATATCGTCACACCAAAAACTACATAATCAAAGCATCAAATGAAATTCAAATAAGTCTCACCAAAACATAAACACCAAATTCATATATATAATCTTCATAATCATGTCTAACATAAAATTTTAAAAAAAAAAAAAACTTCAGAATTCATATTCAACACAAACTTCAAACTCATAAACTTCATAATCAATATCCAAAAACTACACTTCAAAATCCATCACCAAAATAAGTTTTAGGGCAAAATCTAACACTTCAAATCATGAAATAAGAACCAAATAACTCACACCACTAATTTTGTAACACTTCATTGCAATAATTAGTTAATATTCGCACATGAACAAATAAAGAACTTCAAGCTAATCTAAATATATAGTTTCAATCTAAATTAAGCTGAAATTCTCATGAATCAATAGTTTGGACCAAATTCATTCGATTTCTAAAAAGGATTACTAATTTTTAACTTTTCGAGGAATCCTTCCAATCTTATGAACTCAGTGCGATAGTTGCATTTAACGAATATTCAATCATTCTCAATCATTTCTAAAACGTACACTTGAATTCCTAGCTAAATTTTTAAAATTAACAAAACAAGATTTTGTAAACTATTTTTCTTAGTTTTCAATACCACCCACTTCAATATCACCATTTCAAACAAAAAAAATCAAATTCAACTGCTTTATATACAATTTCATTTGACCCAAAAGAGAGTTATTCTAGTGTTTATTTGGGTAGTTTTATACAAGGAATTGTCAAAGTGTGATGGTTTTGGTGTGCAATTAGCAGAGAAAAGAGTAGAAAATGGAATCCGAGCTAAAACCCTCAGGTCTTGAATGTTGTAGCTAAATATTGCACTAAATACTCTTATTTCTAGTGTAAATGCACATGTTTGGAAGCAAAAGACTAAACATAAAGGATGTGCAAAAATCCAGAGAAAAGTGGGCAGGATAATTTTAAGGCAGAGCAGATAAATACTGGAGTGAAGCAGAGCATGGATTCACTGCGCAGTAACAGCCCAAACATGGGATTTACCGTGTCCGTACAATTTTCAACTGGATGCCATAAATTTGGAACCCGATATAAAAGGGGAATGTTACCCTAGCCGCCATGGACAGATCCCAATGGAGACACACTTTTGAGAGCTGAAACGACAAAGGGGAGGATTCTTTCCATTTTCGGGGGCAGAAAGTTGACGACATAAGGGATTTTCTGCTGCATTTTCGAGCTGTCAACTTCTTCTTCTTCAGTTTTTCTGCTATTTCCCTAAGATGAGTTGTCTTCTTCTTTCACCCATTTTATTTTCTTTTTCATTTATGAGCTAAACCCCATTTCGGGGGTGATTCCCATGCTGTAACTACTGTAAACTGAACCTCTAACTACTATATTCGTTTTTAAATGAAGCTGTATTAATTTTTGATATCTTATTGAGCATTGTTGGCCACTTTGTTCTGTTTGCTAGCTGCTATATTGACCCGGGAGGGCTTATAGTTGCTGACTTGCTTCATTTGGGATTAATACTTTTCTATAGTATTTTGTGGATTCTCAGGAATGGGGTCCCCTAATCTTGCCTAGAGCTTGTTTTTATTGTTTGGAAACTTAGCAACGAGAGTTGTGGGTTTTCATTCGGAAGGGAACCAAGTAAAGTTGGGTATTAACAGATGTTTGTTAGTTAGAGGGTAGGTTGATAGGGTTGTGAATGCATGTGAATCTCCCCCACTTTTCCATATCTGTTTTCTCCCCATTTTCATATTCTGTGCTGTAACTTCTTTCTGTTATCAGCTTTACAAAGTGTGTATGCTACTGTGTTTTGTATACTGCTTTGTTTATTTTATGTTTACTTGTTCAAGTCACGAAACAACATCTATACTTCTTTATTTTACGCTTTGGTATCTGTGAACAATGTTTAAAATATCATCCAAAGTCCCTGTAGATTCGACCTCGTTTCGTACTACAATCGACATTTCGTGTATACTTGCACGTGTTGTCAGCACGGTTGTGTGGACGCATCACCCAACTCTCTTTCATTCCATTATTACTCCCACAAACTACATAAAAATCAACTTCACCAACATCCCAATACAAGAAAAAAATTGAATTGATATCATACTCAATACTTAATTTCAATTCAGATCCATAATGTCGATTTCAAAAAAAAATGTAAATACACTTGGATAAATCACACCATAACATGAACACCAAATTCATATATATGTAATTTTCATAATTTATGTCCAACATAAAATTCAAAATAAAGAACTTCAGAATTCATATCCAACATAAACTTTAAACTCATAAACTTGATAATAAATATCCAAAAACTACACTTCAAAGTCTATCACAAAACTAAGTGCTATGACAAAATCCAACAATTCAAAGCATCAAATAAGAACCGAGTAACTCACATCACTTCATTGCAATATTAAAAACATCGATAATTTTTAAGCAAACCTCGAGATGGTGATGCTTATAGCAACCGGTACGGGAGTACAATAGCCACAAAACTCACGGAGCAAGGCACGACGAACCATAACTGAAATGAGAAATTATATGAATCATAAACTTAATCGAGCGGTATTTTGACAAAAGCGTTCAATCGAGGAGGAGAAGAAGCTTACTTTTGGTAAGATTGAAAGGGAACAACGAAACCCCCAATCTTCCCACGGTCGAACGACAACAATCAGTGAAGAGGCAAGTCGCAGTGACTATTGGGGACGACCGACGACGATTGGGGACGGAGAGCTGACAACCGGCAACGAGGAAGAGATGAACGGCGATGGTGAGGCGCTAAAAGCGGCGACACGACGACAGAGAAGAGAGGAAATCGGGATTGGAGGGGCGAGGGTTCGCAACGTGGCGGCGACAATTGGGGACGACTGGCGACAATTGGGGACGAAGGGGCGACGACTGGCGACGGGGAGGAGATGAACGACGACGGCGAGACACTGAAAACGGCGACACGATGACGGAGAGGAGACGAAATCGCGATGGGAGGGTCAAGGGTTTCCAAAATTGCAAAATGAGGAAGATGGGTTTGTAAATCCGGGATTTTCTTATGTGTCGCTGAAAATTATTTTCAACTACGGTTAGTTGACCGCATCTCTGAAAATACTTTCAGCGACAAGCAGAGTCAACGGCGCGTCGCTGAAAGTATTTTCAGCGACAAATCGGTCGCCACATCGCTGAAAATGGGTTTTAGCGACATATTTGTTAAGATGTCGCTAAAATTGTGTCGTTGAAACCTCCGTTTCTTGTAGTGATATGAATGGACTCATCCAAGTAACCATATAGGAAACCCGTAGTAACATCCATTTGTTCAAGCTCGAAGTTAAATTGTGTAACTATGGAGAAAAGCAAACAAATTAAAGTATTCCGGACAACAGGTGAGAACACTTTAACGTAATCAATGCCTTTTTCTTGTGTAAATCATTTTGCAACCAACCTAGTTTTAAATCTAGGTTCTGTAAAGCCATTTGAACTTGGTTTAATTTTGAAAACCCACTTGCAGTCCACAACTTTCTGATTTTCAGGTTTAGTCACAAGATTCCGTGTTTTATTTTTGTGCAGGGACTCCAACTCTTGATGCATTTCAATAATCCAAGAGGCACTTTCACTAGAGTTCACTGCCTGCCCTGTTACTTCTTCCAACAATCGTGGTACTTGTTCATCTAGATGTATCAGTTTATGTTATTAGCTCGGTTGGATTTGTAAAATGAATGCAAACAAAAGTTCCACATTGGCTAGGGAAAAACATGATACATGGTACATAAGAGATGAAAATTATCTCAATTGCCATAATATCTTTTTAGTGAAATCAAAAGCAAAACCGTGAGTATTATATCCAAAGCAGACAATATCATACCATTATGATTGTAACAAACATCCTCCCTACAATTTGCCCAATAAATAATTATTATAGTTGAGCCCATTGATTTGGCCTTATGCAAAATTTTGGTCCGACTTGGATTTGATTAGATTTTTGAATGGATTTTCTTATCTTTCCAAGCCTTTTTTGTTCCCTCTCAAAATCGGATACAATTATTTCTCACCATTTATGCAATCATACACGTTTTTTTTTTTAATGGATTTTCTTATCTTTCCAATACTTTTCCTTTTCCCTCTCAAAATCGAATACAATTTCTCACCCTTTATGCAATCATACACGTGTTTCTTTTTAATGGGCCAGGTACAAAACTCGAATGTAAGAAAGTTCAAGAAATATTTTTTATTTTTTATTTTTTATTTTTTTAAATGAGAAATATATGACATAATTATAATTATTTTTTATTCGAATACTTGCTGAGAAAGAAAAAGAATATATAAAATTTACGAATGAAAATCAAAATATGATAAGGTGAAATCAACAATTTACCTCAGAATTCTATAGAACTCCTGTGGTCTTAGTTTGGAAATTTTTTTCACCTAAAAATAGGATTTAAAATCATTATATCTAATGTGATTATATTTATTTTAATTCCGTTCTAAGCGAACTCTTCTTGTCATTCTGATCCTCTTCAGTTTCTCTTTTTTCTTCCAAAGCTTCGTCCCATACCTTTTTCATCATTTAAAAATTAATTTTGAAGCTATGAAATCTTAAAGTTCACATTTATGAGCTTTTTCTTTCGAAATTAATGAACAAACAAAATACTTATACAAGTTTCACAGGTAAAGAATTGGAATATAATCTACCATAGACAAGCTAATTTCAATTGCAAATACTAAAAATTTACTAAATAAACCATTGAAAATTTGTATTTTCTTTTAGTAGTGAGTTTCATTTTTTGTTTTTCTTTCCAAATTTCACATAAAACCAAAGCAAAACTTGAATTTGATATCACACCCACCTTTAATTGGCGTTAAAGTATTGATGTTAACAACTCAATCTAGCTATAATTCAAATATGTCAAATAGAAATAGAAATTGACATTTATTATTATTATTTTTTATTTTGTACTTAAAATGGTGAGCTTTAATTTCTTAATTTGTTTCCTATATTAGATGATGTTGTTATATTTGGTTCATTTTTATGAGTCAATCACAATTGAATTTAACTCAACTAAATTTAATATAGTTATAATATATATACGGACAATTAATGTCTATTTTGGTAACGTTTTCAATTGTTTTAAAGTATAAACGTTTTATAATTATTTATGTTTCTCGTTTTTTTATAGAAACGTATCCAAAATTGTATAGAAATTTTGAAAACAATAAAATCGAATTTTTTGTCTCTTGTTCTCGTTTTCAAGTTTTTCCAAAACATAAATATTAGCATTATTTTATCATTCTAGACTTATAAAAGACATAGTAAATATCAAAAAGTAAATATAACGTAAAAAGTTTGACTCTTTAATTTAGAAAAATTAAATTTCATATATAAAATTTACTTTTTTAAATTTAAAATTTTAGAAAAGGGAAATAAGAAATTGTTTCCCAATATGCTTTTTTCCTTAATAATAATAATAAATAAATAAATAAATAAAAATGAGAAAGAGTTACCAAACAATTCGGATTTTATTTATTAAAAAGCGGAAAGAAGGCGAAATTCAAAACTCTGAATAATCAAATTTTGATCTTTAATTAATTACTTTTCTTGGCTACGTACTCATCTTCAACCTTCTCCAAATTTATGAATTTTGTTTAATGCAAAATTAAATTTGTTTGGATGTTGAATTTAMATATCGCTGAATCCGATGTTGCACTTTCATTAGTTAGCCCGACCTTAGCAAATCATACTTCATAGATAAGAATAGAGTATAGTTGACTAAAAAAGTACCTATTATTATACCTGTTAAATAATATTATCTATTATGATTAGATAATATTATTTTTCATATAATTAGATAATATTATTTCAATAATATAATTAGATTTGAATTAAATATTATTTGAATTAGATTTAGTTTAGATTATATTATTTGAATTAGATTTCCCATTCTTATGATTATGAATTATAGTATTACAAATATGTTATTAGATTTGTATCAAGCAATTCAATTGAATGAAATCCCATTGGTTATTTTTCATATTTTCTCTACTCCCTAAAGTTAACAATACCATTCCAAAAATCGATAGATTTTGATATGATCCCACCTATGTAATCGTTGAACTCAAGCAAAAAAAAAATCAAACTTCATAATAATATTGTTGTGTTTTTAGTACAAATCTGCATGTTTTTACTTATAGAGGATGATGTAGACACCGTATTTGGTCCGGCTCACTTTCGTTTTCTTTTTTTAAAAAAAATTTATTACTAATTTATTTATTATTATTTTTTTATATTTTTTTTATGTTTATTGATCTAGTTTAAAATAACATAATTTACTTTATTATAAAATTTAATGTAAAGTTTTAATTGAATCAAATTAAGTTTTAAAATTAGATTTTATTTGAAAATAATTGGTTTTTTTTAAATTGATTTTAAGATAAAAAAAAAACAGTTCTCCCCTTTGATTTTTTCGTTCATACGTGTATCCCCTCCCCTTCTTCTCCTCCCTCTTTGAACTGCAGTGGGAGGAAAGACAGACAGAACCCATACAGAGAAGAATTCACTTCCTTCTTTCTACCATCACCTTCTCTTCCTTTTCACCCAGGCCGGCAACCCCGACCATACACAGACTATACAAGTCCCCCGTGATCACAAGTTCAGACAACCTGCACCACAGTAGTCTGGCGCAAAGTTCAACAATCGACGCACGGATCACCGACCACCTGAATCCGACCTCGAGTACTCCTTCACGCTTTCAGACCCGCGGGCACACCCAGAATTTCCTCACTGCAGTACATGGTATGGAAAAATGTTGTTTTAGGAATGATTTGATTTTTTTTATATTTGTTTTAAATAAGCTTGTTTTAAATTTGATATATATATATATATATATATATATTTTAAAATAATTTTGTCTAAATATGATTTGATAATTTTTAAAATAAGAAATATGATTTGATCATTTTTAAAATAAATTTGTTTTAAATATGATTTGATTATTTAAATTTTAAAAAACAATAAGAAATATGATTTGATTATTTTTGAATTAAGAAATATGATTTGATTATTTTTGAATTAAGAAATATGATTCGATTATTTTTGAATTAAGAAATATGATTTGATTATTTTTGAAATAAGAAATATGATTGGATTATTTTTAAAATAAATTTGTTTTAAATATGATTTGATTATTTAAATTTTAAAAACAAGTTTGTTTTAAATGTTTTTTTTTTGTTTTAAGGAA
>NW_019104623.1:264473-298747 GCF_001995035.1 Momordica charantia
ACAGGCTGAGCCACGGCTGGAGACGTTGGCTCCGTGCTTTGAACAGCCTTGAGGGCGTGAGCACGACCCTTGGATTTGCGCTTCACGCTGCTCGTGAATCCACACACCATTGCTGCAAATCGAGCAAGGCAAAAAGTCAGAAGTGCCAAAGTACAAAATTGAGACAAGGCAAAGCTCGACCTACCAAGTTCGGAGTTTGGCCTTGAAGCTTCAATCGGGTGCACCAGGGGTTGTAGTCTAACAACCCAGATTCCAGAAGCAGTTTGTCGGTCACCAAAGTTCCGATCTCCGACCCCTTGGGAAGCGATCCTTGTAATACTTGAGGGTGTCGAAAGAGGCTTGTGTGAGTTCGGGAATCGGTTTGATCGACACTGCACAAGACAGAAAAGATTCAAGTTAGACATAAAAAAGTTAGAATAGAAAGATTTAAAGATGTAAACATAGCAACCTCATACCTAGGTTCCCAAACCTAACAGGCACGTCATAGAAGGGACGACATGATTCGTCCTTTGCCAGCCATTCACCTGAGACAAAGAACCACTTCCCTACCCATCCTTTGATGGAGGTCGGCCCCTTGACTATACCACTCGCGCCTTTCCTCGCGCACATGTAATACTGACCTGGTTTTTTAGCTATCCTCTTAGTCTCAAAGCACCCAAGAAGCTGGTCAACATTTAGTAGCTCGGCCTCGTCCTCATCCTAAGCTCGCAACCAAAAAATAATGGCTAAGGCAAAAATGACACCTCATCCATTGGGGGCCACTTGAGCAGGAGCCAGACCAGTTCGATTTAGGAATTCCTGGGCAAAGGGGTGAAGAGGAAGTCTGAGGCCGTACTCAAACATTTTTAAGTAAAGAGTGACCCACCTCTCTGGAGGGTTGTCAGCTCTTTCCCCTTCCTCCGGAATCCTAAGGAGGATGTCCTTAGGAATTTTAAACCCCCTACGGAGGGGTCCGAATAATGCTCGGGCATTTTCGAAGGGTATTCCAAACCCTGGCCCGAGGTGAAAGTATCACTATCCTCTTCATCATCCGAAAACCTAAAGTTTTATATATCTTCCAGCTCGGACTCTAACCTAAGAGCTAGGGCCTCCCCAAAATCACTTAGTTTGGGGAGCGAACTACTTACAGTCCGACCTGCGCTGCCTAGGCTATCACTACTGGAAGGGGAAGACAAGAAAACTACCATATTTGAAAGAAAAATAAAAACAAGGAAAAGTGACTAACCTACGAAAGGGTTTGAGCTGGTTTCAGATCGAACTCCAGAAATTCAGGGAACGTAAGGTTTGACCTGAAGTCTCAGAACTATTTATAGCTAATCGAAAAATCCTCTGCGTCGTACACGTGTAATGAACGAGCGGCTAGGATCATCTCGAGATCCGTAACGACGGAACACTTGAGTATTCCGACAGCCTGACAGATTGAAACGTCTTTCTCAATGGTCATATTCTCTCTACGAATTAGAAGTCGCCACGTGTCCAAAATCAAGTCGGATGAACTTCTCTGCCAGGTCGAGATCGAACCTGACAGAGAGGGGCCAATGTTTGGGGGTAAAAATACCTTGGACACGTGGAGGACGCTTATTGGTGCTTAGGAATTAAAGTTTCCCAGCTCCACCTCGAACCTGCCGAAGAGGTTGGATTCGTCCATGGGGAAAAGGTTAAGTGTACATGCCGAAGTTCGATCTGATGGAGGTCCGACCTACTCGAAACCCGACAGGTCCGATATGGGAAAAAACATGTAACCGCCAATCGTGAGTACTGTCGGATCCCCCACCTATAAATAGAGGGCCCCATTTCACGCTCAGGTATGAAATCTCACCTCGAACTAAATACGGAATCTGACCTATAATGACTTGAGCGKCGGAGTGTTTACTCTCTTGTGCAGGTCCACTCTTGTGTTCAGGTCGAACCGGAGACCGGGTTCGAACTTGGTTCGTGAAGTATTGTTGTGCAAACCTTTGCGTAAACAATTATTATTATTCTATGTCAATTATTCAATAGATGAATAGCATGAGTGCATATATTGAAATTATATAGCTTACATTGGGGTGTGGTGGATATTAAAACTCAAATTACACCAAATTTGAAGGCCATTGCAACTTGTTTTCTTCCATATTGCACAATTCTTGCCCTAAAAAGACATTTGAGTCCTTTCTCTTCTCATCATCCATCTTCATCTCTTCATTATCCATGTTCTTACTATTCTATAATTAGTCTAAAATCTCTGTCCTTATTAGCAATAATTATATTTAGAATCTTGAAGGTGCTTCGACCAACTTATATAGCTTCATATATGTTACGTGGACTTGTTAATAAATGTAATGTTATAATGTCTAATGTATAATCCTTTATACTTTCTCTCGGGTGTAAACTTGATTAGAGGGTTGAAGAGCTTGTTCTCATATCAAGTAGATCGGTCTCTTCAGCTTCTAGCTTGTTGAAAAATCTTTTAGGTCTTCGACTTCAAACTTGTTGAAGATCTTTGAGGTCTTCGGTTTTAAGCTTGTTGAAAATCCTTGAGGTCTTCGACTTTAAACTTGTTGAAGATCTTTGAGGTCTTCGACTTATTAACTTGATGAACTCTTCTGCTTGTGACTTGACGAAGTTCTTGGCTTGCAGCTTGATGAAGCCTTTGACTTATAACTTGATGAAATTCTTCGATTTATAGCTTGATAAATTGGCTTTGAGCTTGTTGAAGACGGAAAGAATATTCAATTCTTGAAGTCTCGTAGTCTTCAAGTCTTTGTAGAATCTTCTTTATGAGTCTTTTGAATTTCCTTCGAAGTACTTGTAGAAGATTCTAAAATCTGTTGGCTCTAAATTCAACCTCTTGTGCAAGACTCAATGAGATGTGACCTCCTCTTTTTTATAGAGTCTTAACACATTTTGTATGAGCTTTCTTTTTAATGGGCTTATCCCCAAATAAATTGATCCAATTAGTTGATGTCATAGAGTTATTAGAAAGACACCTAACATAATTTGATTTGATAATTTAAAAATCAATTTAAGATATATGTAAATTTGTGATTAATTATAAATATAATTTTGAAATAATGACCTAACACCCAATAATTAACCAAAATTTATCATTTCACAATTATTTTACCTTTCTAAAGATTTGACAGGAAAAAGCACCCAGTCAAAGTAAGTGTCTCAAACAACTTGAACTTCTTGCCAAGAACGGTAATTTAATTCCAAAGGTATTAAATCATCTAGAAAGTAGATATTATTGCAGCCCTCCGAGTTATTTCTTAAAATATAAAACCTTTTCTAAATCCATATATTATTATTTATACAACATATATTATAATTGTTAAGTAAAATTAAACTCAATAAAAATCATAGTTTTTGTTTTCTTGAAACAGTAAAAATATTAAAACCACGAAAAAACAATTAATTTCAAATTAGTCACTATCTAATCAAAATCAATCAAACTCATAAAATCTTACAAAATTTCTAACAAAATCAAACTAGTCATTAAATATCCAATTTTATATTTTATCAAATCGAACAATTACATGTTATTAATCTCGATTCAAATAATTTAATCTTTCTTTTTTATAATTGTGTTTTATATTTCCACGCACTCTTCTATTTTATCCCTTATAATATAATATAGAACATTTAATGTGAATTAATGATCTAATTAAGATGGTAATCCGTGCATGGCACGTGCAATGTCCAGCTCAATTAAATTCAGACAGCGACTTTCGTGATATATAGGTGGGAAAATAGCTTCTTCCATTTAATGTCCTCTCATCCCCCACTACCTAACTCTATAATCTAAACTTTTTTTTTTCTTTTTTCCCATCAAAATTCAACTATTTATAATAGTTAATTGATATTATATTTATTGGTATTCAATGTATCAAAACTAATTACCTAACTTAATTTATTTCTACGTGTAAATATGACAAAATTTATGTTTAAAATTAAATGACTGATTTAAAACGTCTATAGTTTGATATTTTTGGCAATTGAATAATAAAAATCTAGAGTAAATTTCTTTTTTTTTTCTTTTCCTTTTTACCCCCTTTTGGCTTAGCGTCAATTTTAACATTAAATTAATTTCATTCAGTTAGAACTTTTGAATTTGAAAATGTTGTTTACCTGATCACTTGGTTGAATTTTCATTAAGAGAAAAAAAAAATATAGCTTGTGGATGGATACTTCTTTAACTGAGTTTAATCCTTTTTTACTTTTTTACCTATTTGATTGGTTACTTTTATTTTTACTATTTCTTTTTTCAATATCCTGCTTATATTTTGTATTATTTATTGGGTCATCCAGAGTTTATTTCTTCAAACGTTGGTTAATTTGTGGATAGTTTTATAATTTGATTTTAAAACAAGGTTTGTATCAATTTCATTAAATAAAAAATTCAACGTTAAGATTGACATTTTTTAACCGAAAAACTTTTATTATGAAATTCTTTACTATTACAATTTAAATACTCTAGAGACAGTGTTTGTCTCGAAAATAATTGCATGGATGGAGGTGGAATTATCAATTTTTAAAATGGTAATAATTGTATTACCCATCGACTCGAGATATCGATTTTAGACAATTAAATAAGAGACATAATTTATTTTTTTATATATTATAATCCCCAAATATATTCAGCTGCGGAATCTCAATTCCCAACCCCACCCACTGGGTTGTCTTCGCCATCTTCAGAGTTCTAGAGAGAGAGAAAAAATGGAGGAAGATGGAGTTCTAGAGAGAGAGAAGTGGTACCAGGGGCTAATAAGAGGCCACTGGAAAACAAGAAACTACGAGAAGCTGAACCGGCCATCGAGAAGCAGGAGGCGCCGAGCCCGGGTGGAGCTCGGTTCGAACCGGAAGAGGGGCGGCCGGTTCTGGCGGATCAAGATCTCCCAAAATCTCCGGTTCTTCCGGTCCATACCTTCCCCCAAAAAACTCCTCCTCCGCCTCCGCGATGCCTACGTCAGAATGATGCTCGGATTCGCCAACTCCCGGGTCTTCTCCGCCGCCCCCGTCCCCGACGGCATTGCCGGCTTCGGACGCCGGCCGGTCAAGGAATACGACGACAAGATGATCCTCGAGATCTACAAATCGATGGTGGCGGCCCAGCGGCAGTTCGTGAACTGCACCGCCGCCGGAGGACCGGAGACGGAAACCGCTGTCTCCAGGTGAAAATTCTTGTTTTTTTTTTCAATTTGGTCCCGAATTGTTTAAAAAATTTTAATTTAATCCCTCGTTTTTTTAAAAAAAAAATTATACTATTTTTATCGATGAAGGTAAAACGTAAAATTGAGTGTATTAGTAAAAAATTATTAACTATTTAAAGAAGAAATTTAAAATATGCAACTTTTTAGAAATGTGGGGAAAGAATTAGAAATTTTTCTTTTTGCTGAATGTTTTGCATTTATGTTTAGCCTATTTTAACCTTTACCGGTAAAAATGAAAATGATTAAAAAATAAGGGACTGAATTTTCGATTTTTACCACGAAAGACTAAATTGAAAAATAAAAAACATATATTTAGTTTAGGGGATTTGGATTTAGACTCTTGTAATTAAACAAATTGCTTCTTATTTCTTATTTCTTTTAAATTTTATTTAATTTAGAAGAATGGCGATGTTGTTGTAATCTTGATTATCTTCTAAATGGGGAATAATGAGGATTCTTTTTTCTAATATTAAATAAAGTTTGATTAAGCTTGTTGTTAATTAAATGGTTAATATCTGTCTTCTAAATATGATTGTTTTTTATGATTTAAATATGTGGAAGCTTGGAGTATTTGGGGTTTGCAATTCAATTTAGACTTTGCCTTTGACTTTTGAGCACTTTTAAAAATTATTTCAGTTTTATTTGGAATTAAATTACAAGAAAGAACATGTACTTGGAATGCATGGTTAGCATCCATCTTAAGATTTGTGAATTGAATTGGAATAAAATACCTTAGTCAATATTATTATTGAATCGGGTCCATTAAAGTCCAATTAGACTCAAATTCAGCAACTAGATAAGCCCAACTTTGAAAATTAAATCTATGACCCAATTGATAACCGTTGATTCGTTAGGTTAAATTTTGGACTGGGCCTAAATTCATTATTTGAATCAAATTTTAGGTGAGGCCCTAAATTCAATCTTGAATGACTCATTTAAAATTACTTTTTATTTCTAAACCAAATTTTATTGAGCCCTGTTTATAGGAATCGGAATGAATTCATTTGATGTTGTTTACAAAAATTTTCTCAAAATCGGAATCGAAATTAGAGATATGACAATTACTAGTATATCGTTTTTCTCTTTCTAATTAGTTACAAATAAATTATTGTACTAATCTTTGTTTTAATTACAATAATAATGTATTTTATTTTATTAATATATTTATTGATAGTAAATATTTTTTATTATAATAATTTTTTATATTAATAAATAATAAATAATTAAAATAAAATTACATCAACTAAAATATTTTTTTAATTAGAACAACTATCGTATAAATATTATTAAATTTTATTATCTAATATTTAATAACAACGAACTCTACTTTTAAAATTCTATTGATATTAATTAATAATAACAAAGTAAATTTTAAAATTAAATATAAAATTATAATATTTTATAATAAAACCACATTAAATAATAAAAGTAATAGTTGTATAAATTTTTAGTAGAAAAAAAATTATTAGTAGTATAAATGAAAAATAAATAATAAAAGTATAAAACTATTAATAAAAAAATTAGGAGTCATTTTTAGATAAGAGAGAAAGGGTAAATAAAATAAAATAATAATTTAAATAACCCACGAAATAAGAAATGAAAATTGAATTGATGATGGTGCGAGAGAGGACTGGGATTCACCGTTTAATTTCATTCCTACAAATTCGTAAACATCATCCAAGGAATGATATAATTTCTTGATTCACATTAGACTTGCTTTATAAATGTTTTCAATTAAAGTATATTTTTTTAAAAATTAAAAAATTATATATTTAGCCTTAAATTTAAAAAGTAACTAGGGTTTTAAATTTATTATATGTATTGCCACTATTACTCTTATTATATTTGTCCTTTCTAATTGATTGCTGATTTTGAGGTTCAAATCATTTTAATTGACTTTCAATTTTCCTTTACTATCACTAATTCTTTTTAAACCTTTATTCTCACTCTAATTAAATCACAATCCATCAATGTGATGTACTTTATGCATTTTATTAACTACCAATGATTGTTGACATTTTTATAATATCTCATTTATTAATTTTAAAATTAACTTTTTTTTCTCTAAAAATAATGTAGACTAAAAGTAATAACAAGATCAATGTAGGTTCAATAAAAAATTACAAAATTAAGTTTGACATTCAAATTATTGACAAAAATAGGTTAGGTATTGCTCAAAGTCAAAAATTGCATACAATGAATATGATTAAGATGTTGACACGTTACGTCATATATAAGGTGATTATTGGAAAATGAATCAGCAAGGGAAGTCGCGTATATTGTACGCGATTTCTATTAATGAAAATCCTGTACAACGTACGCAATTTTCATTTATGAAAATATATATAACAGAAAATACAAATTGAAAAAGAAAATACTTAAAATGTATAGAACAGTAAAAATAAAATAATCATAAAAGATAGAAATGCATACCAACACAAATTAATTTTGGAAGAATAAATTATTAAAAGAAAATCTTAGAATTAAAAAGAAAAAATAAGTAAATAATTTGGAAAAATGATGGGAAATCGCATCCATTTCATTCTGTGACCGATGTGGCTCTAGACTTCCCTTTAAAATCATGGCCACGGCCGCGATTTTCCTCTAAACTACAGTTATTCGATGCGTTTTATTTGAAATTGCAGTTAAATGGCTGCAATTTTCTTGCTTTAATTTTGTAAATATTTTTTAAATTACATTATTCATGTCATTACTTTTTAAAAATACTTTAATTTAAAAACAAAAATAGGTCTTACTTTTCCATTTCAAGATTGAAAGATCAATATTTACCTAATTAATCAACCATTACTTGTAATTTAAACACACTTGGTGAATGAACGATGGTTATTGTCAAGATTGAAAATTGCTTCGATAATTTGAAATAAGTCTTTTTTAGTATGTCTTGTATTTGCTCCTACGCTTCTTTAAATAACATCGTATAAAATTATCCTACACTTCTTTAAATAACACGGTATAAAATTATTCACCCTTAGAATTACTCTAGAATAAGCATACTTAATTATTAAGTTTCTAACGGGGAGTTATCATACGAAAAAAAGGCACGCTATTGGTAAAGAATTACTGTCATCTTTAAAATGAGAGGAAAAAAAATAAAGAATTATTGTATATTAAATGATAATTAAACTTTTAGTATTTTTATAATAATTTTATTCGGATATCAAACTAAGACTTACTTGACACGTCTAAGTGACTAGTCAAACAAAAATAACAAAAGAATCTTTAGCCCTTTCTAAAATATTTCTTAACATGGTCATTAAAATTTAATGACTTTTTTTAAAAAATGACAATGACTTAAAGGTCTAGAAATCACAAGTTTTTAAAATTAACTTAATTTGATTGGTATAACATAACTTTTTGCCCCCAAAAAGAGATTTGTTATTTTTTTAAATTCTCACACACTTTATTCAAATTGCACAAAAAAGGGAAAAAGGAAAGGAAAAAAAATGGTTATGTTTGTGTTGTTCCATCAATTGACTATCAAAGGACTAAGGGGAGACTTGACTTCCTTTCAATCCAATCGCCCACTCATCTAATTTTCTAAAACTAAGATGTTATGTTTAACTTATATAGATTGATGTTAACAATTAAAGCACAAAATAAGTATAATTCAAAATATTGAGAGGTAGTTGGGGGAGAAAATTCCATAATAAATCAAAGTAGAGGGCACGGAGATCAAAGTAGAGGACACGAAGACCATTGTAGAGCTTATGAAAGGAACTTTCAAAGACTTGAGATCGTGGAGATTGATTTGGGAATGGACAACCGATGTGATACTGTCACAATTTATTTATACTATGAAGATTTATTTCTTCTCATTTCCTTTGACCTTTTTTTTGTACTTTTCTTACGAATTTTAGCATGAGATTTTGTGGTTTATTTGTGATAGTGAGTAGCTAAGTTTCTTATCCTTAGGAATTGAGCAACCGATTGTTTAATTTTATTGATTGAATTATTTTAAATATTCTATTTATGTTTTTAGTCTACTAGTCATATGTTTCATTAGTCTTAGACCTAAAATCCTAGGTTAGAGAGGTGAGGTGATAGATTGAGAGATTTATAACTTCTTCAAGACTTGTTTATTAATGCCTTGCATTTATTGAAACTAGAATACGAATGTTGGTTGAGAGGGAGTTGAGAATCGATAGTCCATTAAGTCGTGAGTAATTAATTAATTGGTTCATAGATTAAGTTGCTGAAATTAATTCCGTAGAACATTGCTCGTATTAATTTTCTCATTATTTTGCGGTTCACTGATTTGCATTGATTTCTTATTTCATTTTGATTTGATTCACTCAATATAATTGAGCAATTGTATATATATAATACTCGAGTGAGCTAGAAATTCAATTAAGAGGACGACATTCGTATTCATTTAATTATCATCCTATTAAAACTTGATTCGCACTTGCGGTAAACAATTTCTACTACAATTATCCATGTTGTTACCCTATTAAATATGTTAGACCTTCTCTATTAACATGATAATGAGTTAGTGTTTTATATTCAACTGATTATATTATGTTTTAAAACTTAATAAAAAAAGTTGTTATGGGTTAAATAAACGAGACTCGACAAAAGGATAAGAGGACGAACTTAGGCCGAATATAAAAATGCCCAATTACACGAGTCGACCAAGCAGAGGACGAGAGACCCAGATCAGCTGGGCCGACCCCTGCTCTGTGCCGAGCAGTTCTCGGCTGTGGGTCGAGAACTCCTATCAGTTCCTTCCGACCATTATACATAGCCCAGCTTAAATGGACCATGGATTCGACACCGACCAAGAGTGGGGCAAGCCCAGTAGAGAATATATCCACAACCTTAGAGGTATGCTCACAATACCCTACACTTTATGCTCAACTACTCCGATCATAACTTAAGTATCGGAGTCCAGGTGACAAGAGCCACACCCGTCTTAGTGCTATTATGTTTTACAAGTCTCGTCGATTCCTTTATTCTAGAAGATTGGTGAGAACTTGACAGAATCTCAGCATTAAAAAAAGTCATTCTCAAGTTGATAAAACACCTATAATTATGCAAAACATCCATGGTTAGATTTCTCACTCGTACCAATGTTAATTAAAAATATATATATATATATATATAGAAAAGAGAAGTGAACTTTTGATCGAGTAAAAAATAATCTAGTGATTTTTTTAGTTACAACAATAATCTAATCATGTTTAACCATATTATAACAACTAAATTAAAGTGTTTAAAATCATTGAGGCAATATTAGATTAAGTTCAAGTTCAAGAAAACAAAGTTAGAACTAAAAAATAAACATTAGAAAAAAAAAAACTGGATCCTCAACCATGAGGAAAAAAAATGTCCAGACGCTTAAGTAGTAGTAGTCAAGTTGATAACTATATTCAAAACGCAAGAAAACAGAAGAAAAACTTGATAAGTATGAATCTAGTCGGTTGGTCCCGGAAAGTTTTATAGTTTATAAGTAAGTTTGGTCTCGTTCCTTTTTTTTTTTATTATTATTTTATGCTTCTTGTTTCTTTGAAAAAATGATGGTATCCTTTTTTCTTTTATTGTTTTTTCTTTTGAAGGAAACATAAACATTTGGAAATTTTTTCTTGTTTTCTTCTTTAAAATTTTAAATTTAAAAAATAAAAACTTTAAATGAAAATTATTTTTTGAATTAAATATTTAAATTATATATATTATTTATTATGAATTTATAAGTCAAGAATGATAAAATAATATTTTTATTTATATTTGAAAAAAATCACAAATAAAAATCATAACAAACTTAACTTTGCATCTAAATTTCTGCGAAATTTCAAAAGTATTTACTTAAAATGAGAAATAAACGACAGAAATAATTACTAGACAATTGTTTTTCTCAAAAACTAGAAACGAGAAAGAAAAAATAGTATATTATCATTGAGCTTTTAAGTTTAACCAACATGATCACAGTGTAAGATTTGTTTAATAATATAATTGGGTTTCTGTTTTTATTTTACTGTTCTTTTTTAGATTTATTTTAACAATATAATTGTTTGATAACTTTTTTTGCCCTCATTTTTTGGAAAGTTTGGTTCACTCGAAACAACAAAATAATTTGTTGTCCTGTCTTTAGTTTTTCATGCACAAATAAAAGTATTATTTTTGTATTTTTGACTTGTAAAAGACGTAATAAATATTTTTTAAAATTAAATATTACGTATATTTATTGAAAAGATTAATTTTAGATAGAACTTTTATTGTTTTAATTGAATATGTGGAGAGAACAAGAAAAAATATTGTATCTTCTTTCGTGAATAAATAAAACAAACAACAATAAAATTGAATGATTATTTTATTTTAATTTAATATATTGAGAGAACATCATTAAATACGTCTTCTCTTGCGAGTTCGATCCCCATCCTACATGGTGTACTCACACAAAAATATATATATATATAAATCCTAAAATATCTCTAAAAAGTGGTACATTTAATGTCTATCATGTATGTGGTGTAACATTTTCAATAAAGAAAAAAGAAAAGGGTGAATGGTAGCAAAATTATGTAATTTTGTCCTCAATATGTGTGCATCTTTTTCTCATTCGTTCATAATTTAAAAAAATATATATTTAATTCCATACCCCCATGTATTCCTTTTTTTTTTTTTTAAATTATCACTGAACATTCAAATAAAGATGAGGTGTGATTCTCTGTCCAAACCTATAAAAGATAATATCTCACTATTTCGTTTAATTCTATATAGTTTTCAGTCACTTGTTACATTATATCAAAACAACCAACATTTATCGAATTAAGTCACATTGTGATAGATATGGCAATTCAAAGTCTATACAAACATTACTAGAACTTTTTATACCTCATGTGTTAAAATAAAAATAATTATTAGAGTTAAATAAACCATATTTGTAACTTAATAAGAGATTTAAAAAAAATAATAAGAGCTCCACATTCAGTAAAATAATAATAATAATAATAAATTACAATCTTAATTTTGAATTTTTAAGATTGTATCTAATAAATTTTTTGAATATTAAAAAGTGTTTAATAAATTTTTATGTCAAAGCGAGCATACCAACGCTAATTGAGTTCAATCCCCCACCCTACATATTGTACTCCAATCCTAGTCCCAAATCTATTAGCAATTTTTGTAAAATTTATGGATCTATTTGATAAAAAATTAAAGTTCAAGATTCTAATAGATAAAAATTATAAAAAAAAAGTTTATTTTGTATCTAATAAATCCATGAATTTTTAATAATGTAGAAAAAGTTAGAGATCTATTAGATACAATATTAAAACTTCAATAACCTTTTATATATATTGAAAGTTCAAAGACTTGCTTTCAACCAGATATCCCAACCACCCAAGTAAATAACTGTTACAAATAATGAAGAAACTAATAGATTTAGATAAGAAGCAACATAAAATAAACCAAATTTGATAGATCCGGATCGGACCAGGATGAATTGGATTGGTCTGACCCCTCGTTCGGATGTCAGACTCCCGCCGCCGACAGACCTGCTTGACTCAGCGGTTAGAGTATCGCTTTCATACGGCGAGAGTCATTGGTTCAAATCCAATAGTAGGTAAAACCGGCCGAAACCCCTGCTTTTGCCAGCATGACAGCAAGCATAGACTAGCAGACTTGTCAAACATAAAATTGAAAGCTTTTTTGAGTTGAAGAATCTATCATATACTTGTAATTTAACCAGAAAAAAAAAAACTATTCTCTTTTTGCCATGGGTTGTTGGCTCCTGTGGTCACGGTGTAATAAGCTTATTTTTTAACCAAACATCATTCGGCCTTTCCATCCTGCTCTTGTTGTTCATCGTACTACAAATAAGTTCACCCAGTCATAGAGTTTAGCTGCTCCATCGTGGCGAAGCTCACTCGTTTCTGGGTCATGGAAGCTTAATATGGACGACTCGACGCGTGAAAATTCTGAATTAACGAGTGTTGGCGGTTGGAGAAAATATGTAGAGAAATTAAGGAAACATAAAATAATGAATCCGAACCCAACAACAACATTGTTTCTTTAAGACAATTTTGTTCTCTCTCAGTGCTCAAGGTTTCACGAATAATTTTGTCTTCCAGAATAGGATATATCAACCTGTGAATGCAGTACTTTATGCACAGAATTCAAAGTATTTAAGTACTTGGAAAAACAGAGAATTTTGAGGGATCAGTTTCCTGTATAGCAAAACTGAAAAGAAATCACAATTTATAGAATATTTGTGTCCATTCAAATAGTCACATCTTTTCGTATAAGGTTATGTCTTTATCAATGAAAGACAGATCGTTTCATATAAGGTTGTATCATGTACAAAAGAAACGTCGTCCTATCACGAAAAGTTGTGCTCTTTATTTTATCAAAAATTAATTTTATTCAAAAATTTCTAACCTTGGTAGTCTCATTGGGGACTTGAATGGTAATTAGATTACATGCTTCATGTAAAACTTCGGTCATGGCTAATTGTGGGGTGTTTTCTCAGACTTGGAGTTAGCTTGGAGTTCGAATAGCAGAAATTTAATGGTTGAGGTTGATTCTTAGGTGATTTGTGATATTTTGACTAAGATTCTCATGGTTCTCCTCTTCTTCGTCAGTTGGTGCCGTACATTTTATAGCTTTATTAGGAGTGTTAATATCCGACATATTTATCAGGAAGACAACTATTATGCCGACTTGCTTGCTCGATTGTCATGCTGCTTCTTTTCCTTTTAGGTCTTCATATTTGTGTCGAGTTCCCTCTGAACTCTACTATTTACTAATTACTTATGTTAATTACTTATGTTAATGGGGTCTTTTCTAATTGGTTTTAAGATCTTTTGCCTATTCCTTTTTTTCTTTAAAAAAAAAACTTAATAAGAATAAGAAGACTATAACTTTCAACCCATAATGCAATTTAAGTATGCCTCCAAAATTGAAAATTAGATCATAAATAGTTTTATTACAAAAAATAGTAAATTCAGATATTTTTATCGTCTTAAGAGAACACACACAAACCATTTTACTTTTCGCACACCTAAAATTTTCAAACATAAAAGAAGAGCAGCCAAACTTAATAATCCAAACAGAAATGAAACCTTTCCAAAGGTAAACAAAAAGAAAAAAATTAATTTCATTTTAAATTAATCATCCAAAATATTTTTTTCTACTCCCTTAGATTAATTTTATTATTATTATTTTTTTTTTGCAAAAGATTATTATAACATATATATATTGCAAATTTAAATACATTTCTTAACAAGTTATTATTATTATATTAGTTAAATGACAGGTCGCAAGTCGCTTTATTTGGTGAAGGCTATCTCTTAATATTTTCCATATTCAAGATTAAATGAATATAACTGCTCCCATACATCAGAGAAGATTGTGATGTCATAACAATTATATATATTTTTTGCTAAAATATTGGACCCCTGACAAAATATAATTATTGTAACTGTTATGCTCACAAGTTTTTAAGGTAGAAATCAAACCATCGAACTCAGATGATTATAAAAATTGGACTTCCTGATGAACTTGTTGATGTAGGATGCAACCTTTTAAGTAAATAGAATTTGAAAAAATGAAACAGACACTCTGACGTTCAAGTCGACTTGTTTAGATAGGTCGTTCTTGTTAAAAATAACGGTACATCCTTAGTATCCTCACAGCTTTGCTTTTTGGTTCCATCCAAAAAGCCTCGTACTAATAGTGATAATTGTCACGAATTATACCATGACTACATCTTCTGAGACTCATCAACTTCTTTGTTCGGCACTCAAAGATTCACCAACTCGACTAGGTTTAAACCATAGCTCTGATACCACTCGTTAAAGACAACGATACCCATAGTACCTGAGTATTTCCAAATTGTATGATATTGTCTGCTTTTGGTATATCTCTCACGGCTTTTCTTTTGGTTCTACTTAAAAGGCCTCATACAAATGCAGATAAGTGTACTATCTTATATATCTAATGTGAGACTTTGTTTGCATTACTCTTACAAATCCAACAATTCTCGGAACAAAATTGTGTACTCCAGTGAACAGAGCAACTTTTATAGGCAGCCAGAGGAGTCGACTGTTGAGCCCTAGGTTGACTTCCTCATGTCGGTTAGAGAAAACTTGGGTGATTCTCTAGTTGGGTTGGCCTTTAGCTCGGTCTATGTGGTAGGTCGGTCTTCTCCCTTAGTTTGATTGGACGAGTTTGATCTTATCCAACTTGGTCCACTTATCATGTTGTATTTTTTTAGTCCAACATAACTCACATGAGAATCTTGCACCAACGTTGAACCAGAGAAATCTCTCTTCTTTCCCCTACAAAATTTTCACTCTATATTTGATCTCCTTGTTCTGAACTTCTTATGGCCAGTTTGGAATTTTGGATCATAAGTTTTATTTCATGGATAGAGATGTTAAATATCTAACTTAAGATTTGAATGTTTGATGACTAATAAATAGTGTGTTCCAATAATTGGTAGAATTAATATTTGAAAATTAAAATATCTGTGTTTGTTTGTAGATTTGTTCTTAATAAATATGCTTATCAGCTAACCAAAATACAAAATTAAACCACGGCCAGAAAAGTTATAAAAAAAAATCTTATTTGTGTGGAATTTTATGAACTTACCCAAATCTATTCAGATCTTCCTCTCAAACCCATAAATTTTTAATAAAATTAGATAAAATAATTAAGAAGAGATTTGCAAAAATATGAGCTTATCTTGTATGAAATTTAGATTCAATTAACTTTTATGTCTGCTGAATTTCTGGAATAGTAAATAATATACAATAATAATGTTTGGGGAGGAAAATCGCTCAGTCACATGGAGGATAAAGAAGCGTCTAACAGTATTTGTGCAGTATTCTAAGATAGGTCGACTTCAAACCGTTCAAGGTAGGACACTTAGCTACTTATCTTCTACTTTATTCGTAGAAAGGGTTCGATCGTAGATACCGACATGTCGAATTCGACATGTCCAATTTGCTATTCGACAAGAACAATCGCGGTCGGGAGTTTTATAGGATCCTTAACCTATAGATAGAGGACACCACACCAGGAATTTCTCCTCGAAATTACTATTGAGTCCGAGTTGTTTTACTGACTTGAGCATCGGAGAGTTTGCCCTCTTGCACAAGGTCATCCCCAAATGTTCCAAGTCAACGAGTTTATGTCCGACCTTGAATGACTTTGTTCCATTTTTCATAAACACAAACCTTCCTCTCAAAACCATAAATTTTTAATAAAATTAGATAAAATAAGAAGAGATTTGCAAAAATATGAGCATATCTTTTATGAAATTTAGATTCAATTAACTTTGATGTCTGCTGAATTTCTGGAACAGTCAATAACATACAATCGAAATTAACTAACCCCCACCTACCAATAATATAAAATAAAAAAATAAGGAAAAAAAATAATTGATAGTGTCAGAACTCATTGGCTTATACACTTCTTATGGTATTTATGATGTGGTGGCATTTTTTTATTTTCACTAACCTATGATGTTTTGTTATTAAGTTAGGAAAATTTTAAAATGTGTGGTTATAAAACTTTATCTTAATTTTTATACTAAAGTCGTGTTATATTGCTAATGAGTTGTTTATTTTATGAGAAAAATGTTTGAGTTAAATTGATTAGAAAATTGGTTTGGTATAGATTTTGACACGAGAGCGGATGAATAATTAATGAAATATTTTATTTTGATTATTGAATATGAGTTTTACTCCAATTTATAGAGAGAAAAATAATTTATTGGACTCTTAAAAGGTCCGTTTTATTTTTTTTTTTTTCATTTAAGTTCAACTACTGTGAGATAAGATATTCAACTATAAACGTTTGAAAGGACAATAAGTATTTGAACTATGCTTGAATAGACATCTATTTTAATGTTTGTAACTTTCAAAAAGTAACAATTTTATTCATTATTATTATTTTGCTATATAATATTCATCTCCCCAATACTCTAGGGTAACTTTGACTTTGACGAGTAGGGAAAAAATTTCTTATTAAATTGTAAATTAGTTTAAAAGTTTCCTTTGAACAAAGATTAGTACAAAATTACAACAAACAATTGACTTACAAATTCTTATATTTAAAGACTAACAACACTAGTAATTTTCTAATCAAATTCTTTTAAAAAATCCAAGTGATACCTGAGAGAGAGCAAAATAAAAGAGAGATACTTTTTATGGAAGGCAAGATTTTGGGCCAAATTGAATTTTGAAAATTTACTAAAAGTGAGAATATAATGAATGATATATGGAGAGCTGAATAAGAGATTTTTCAAATTCATTACTCAAATTAATAATAAAATCATCAGATACAAATAAAGAAAGTTTTTAAAAAAAGAAGGAAGGAGAATTTAAATTTGATGTTCAATTTGAAAATGCTCCCAAACTGGCCAAGAAGGAAAGTTTAAGAAAAATAGTTTTCCCAAAAGATGTAATTTAAGAAAAAGATATTTATTTTAAAACTGAATTCATAGTTTTAGTTTTGAATAAAATAAATCATCAATTCAAAATTAAATGTAACCATATTCTTGTATTTGATTTTAAGTTAATTGATATATGCACTTAAAATATAAGTTAAATGCAACCTGAATACAGTTTAACAGTAATTGACACTTATGACAAAAAGATCATGAATTCAAATCCTACCTCAACTTTGTACTAAAATATATATATCTAAGTTATCAATATTAATGTCAATATGATAGAATAATACTCATATTTTTATTTTTCTTTCTTCTCTCTAAATATTGGATTTTTTACTGACTAAAAATTTAGGTTAAAATAAAATATGACTTGGTTTTTGAAATAAGCTTTTATCTTAACCTTTTGCTAGTGTCAATGAGCATGCAAAATTATGTACCTTATTAACCTTACGTTTCATTCCTCATACATTCTACTAAATTCCCTAATTTTGATTGAGTGCAATTAAGCCAAACTATATGTTGTTGCTATCTTTCTTGCTAGCTGATATTGTCACTGCAATAACTCAAACGACATTTTCACAAATACATTGTTCTCATTCACATCTCTTGCCATGGTGTCCGGTTTAAGCTCTTACCCCATCCTCAATTCTTTTGTTCGAGGTGGATTCAACTCACGCGTGGCACATCTTGATTGGATAATGGAGGTTACACATGACTTTGATTGATAAGATGCAAGCTTTATCACTTTTGTCTCGTCTCCCTAAAGTGAGTAGATGTATTGTATGGCCGAACCAATCAAGTTTCCTTAAAGTCGCATTCACCTTTATTGGTTGAACCGAATTACTTTACTTACTCCACGACAATAGGCCGCGACTTACGGCCATCTTAAAGAGTCGTTGAGGCATTGTCGGGAATATTGTCGGGGTAGTTGTCTATAAATAGGACTCATTTGCTCCGTATTGAGATACACGCACCAGATTCTCTCTCGAGTTTAGCTTGTCAGCTACTAACTTTAGCATCAAGGTGTGTTCTGCTTTTGAGGTTTCCTGCTCAACCCATCTCCAACTCGTTCGTCGAGTCATCCTCAGTTCGAGGTTCGCGGAGTTGATCAATTTTGTAACATCTTCCATCCACATCATGACTTCCCTCCACTGGGTAGCCTCTGGTCTCAATTCCCCATAGTCAGATTCCATCCAATTGTTTAGAATCCACAGTTGAACATATTTTTAGCTAATTTTTCGCGTCCTTGTTGACACTAAGCCAAAATAAAACAATCGGTCAAAAAACCAAAAATATTTAAATTCACAATAAAACAATCTCCAATTTCCAATTTCCAATTTCCAATTTGTAGTCATCTTCCAAGAGAAGAATTGATCGAGGCTGGAGGGAAAGATATAAAACAAATGGAGATATTTTGATTTGGAATTTTAGGGTACCAAATAAAAACTTGGCATAATAACAAAATTACAAAAGAGCCCCCAAA
Organism: Momordica charantia; assembly: GCF_001995035.1. The sequence goes on from NW_019104623.1 coordinate 283,567, forward strand.
GACTTAATAATTAATATCGAGGACATGTGGGGGTCGGAAGAAAAGAAAAGGTCTCTTCACTCTACCACTTTGTGCGTCTGCAGCTTTGTCTTCTTCCATTGCTCTGCAACCGACAGAGTAATAGAGGGAAGAGAGAGAAATCTCTGCAGACCGACCGCCGGCGAAACTCCACAATCCGCCGCCGCGCCCCATTTTTCTTCAATGTTTTCTTCTACTTCGTTCTTATCATAATCTTCTTCTTCTTCTTCTTCTTCTTCTTCTTCTTCTCCTCCTCTTCCCTTTTTATCCTCTCTCTTCTTGCTTTGTTCCCACGGCATATCTTTTTCTTTTTGCTTTGATGCGCACTCGTGGAGGGGGAAGCCCGATTCGATCTCGTTTGGAGGCTATATTTGGGGGTTTTGTTGATATGCTGATTTTCGAGAGCTCTGGAGGACATTAAAGGAACCCTAGCGTTCTTTCGAACGTGTTTTTCGTCGATTCTGGCTGATCCATTTGGTTTCAAGTGGAGGAAGAACAAAAATAGGGGGGTTTACTGTGTGAATATGCTTTGGCTGATGAGGTTATCGGGGGTTTTCTCCGCTGGAATGGTGATGATTGTGCTTGCTCCGGCTTTGCAATCGTTTCCTCCGGCGGAAGCCATCCGGTCATCTCATCTCGATTTTTACCTCCGTCTACCTGTTGATACCGCCTATTCGAGGTCGTTGAACCGATTCTCCTTCCGGAAGGCATCTACATTTCGCAATGCCGGTCAATGCGGTGGCGGTGACTCGAAATTTTCTGGGAGGTTCGGTGTGTGCGATCCGAATTTGGTTCATGTAGCCATTACGCTTGATGTGGAGTACCTTCGTGGTTCGGTTGCGGCCGTCAATTCGATTCTTCGAAACTCCCTCTGTCCGGAGAGTGTTTTCTTTCATTTTCTCGTTTCGGATACCAATCTCGAAGACTTCGTGCGATCCACCTTCCCTCAGTTGAATTTCAAAGTGTACTATTTCGATCCGGAGATTGTGCGGAATCTGATATCCACATCGGTGAGGCAGGCGCTGGAGCAGCCGCTCAATTATGCTAGAAATTACTTGGCTGGGTTGCTCGAGTCCTGTGTTAAGAAGGTAATTTACCTGGATTCTGATCTTATTGTGGTGGATGATATCCGAAAGCTATGGACAACGAACTTGGGAGAGTGGACAATCGGAGCTCCTGTGTACTGCCACGCCAATTTCAGCAAGTATTTCACGGCGCGTTTCTGGTCAGATGAGAGATTTTCTGGCACATTTGCCGGAAGAAAACCCTGCTATTTCAACACCGGCGTGATGGTCATAGATCTGGTTAAGTGGAGGAATGGTGGGTACACGGAGAAGATTGAATGGTGGATGAAGCTTCAGAAGAGTAATCGCATCTACGAACTCGGGTCACTGCCGCCGTTCCTGTTGGTCTTCGCCGGAAACGTGGCGACCATAGAGCACCGGTGGAACCAGCATGGCTTAGGAGGTGATAACGTTAGAGGCAGCTGCCGCAACCTCCACCCGGGTCCGACGAGCCTCTTGCATTGGTCCGGCAGCGGGAAGCCATGGCTGAGGTTGGACTCAAAACAACCATGCCCACTGGATGCTCTATGGTCACCATACGACTTGTACGGACACACACTGTGAAAAAACTTCAGGGGATATACGAGAGGTCGCCGGTAAATTTCCCAGCAGGACTGTTTTTGACGCTTTCAAGATAATTTTTCCAATTTTAGTCCTATAATTTTCTTTGTTTCCGTCTCTCTCCAGTTACTTTGAGCTTATTTCTAACTCATCTTCCAGGCGATGTGTGTCCTATTTTACGATTTTTCCTGGGTCTGAAAAATAAGAATGGAAAAAACGGGCTATTCGATTTGTTTGTACAGACTTTGCATTCTTTTATGAATGGACACATGATGATGGTTTTCCATATAATTGAATTACCGATCAAGCATGTCTAGTCTTTTTTCTCTGTTTTTAAGCTTTTGCCAGTCGGGTATGATTATATATCAAGTAGCCATCCCCAATCCTCACATGGTGGTCTTGCCTGAAGTGATCGAGTTGTGCTTTATAGACATCGAATTTCCTTGGCTGGCCCAACACAGATTATTTGCTGCAGCATTCTGGCTCCATCTAAACAACATATTTAGCTCTGGGGAATCTCCTCTCCTCTCCTTATTAAAAGGTACGGTTGCCATTCCATATTTGTCTCTCAACTTGACTTATTTCAAGAATTGTTTTAGATTGATGCAACGGAACATAACTTTATAGGCATGCACACCAGAACCACTTTTTACAAGGGCTTTTCTGTTCAAATTGGTGCTGAATTCACAAGCATTAGGCATATTTGACACTTTTCTTAACCCAAATGTCTGTGTTCTATAGCTAAGATCTCATAAAGTTTGATATACGTTTTGAGAGCCGGAAGAAGGGTATCAAGAAAACATGGGGGGCATGTGGGTTTAGGCTTAATGCTAGTGCATAAATTACAAAAAGTTATCCTAAATTGCCAATAGTGGCCAAAAGGGACCGAATGGCTGTTTCTAAAATACTCCAATTTGTGCCAGCTGGAGGACCAAATTGTAGAATTGGAAGAATCTTAAAGGGGTTGTGATAAGAAGTAAAGTCCATGGAGTCTTTTGAGTTAAAGAAGCGGATTCGGTGGCAGCGGCAGGTGACTTGTGAACTACCCATTGGCCCAGTGTCCTTTTCTTATTTCCTTGCCCGCATAGAGGTGGGGTCACATACCCATATGCTTTTCTTTAGTCTCTCCCTTTTAATTTACACGCCTTATTTCTTGTGATGTTATGTTTATTTCTCTAGCTCAAAATGGTAGCCCAAGTATGTGGATTTATTAAGGAGGAAGTAACAGATTTATCCATCCATTTCGCTATTAATACTCTTTTGTCTGCTTAGAAACAAAGAAGTTGAGGAATTAAAATTAGTACAGCTTGTAGGTTGAGGGGCCCCCTATGTGTCTCATTGTTCTTTGTGTGGGGACCGTTTCATGTTGTCTGGGCTCCTGATGTGGCTATAGGTTGATTGGAGAAACTTTCTAATAGCATAATATTCGTACAATGCAGAATACTTCATACTATATTTTATAATCTTTTATTTGAAGTAGATCTTGCAATATGTTGGTTTATACGATTCTAATTTTTGTACTTTTCTACTTTTATTTGTTACGTCTATATACTCTCTATAAACATGTCGATTTAGTCTGTGATGTCAATTATCCAATTAAATAGTTACGGGATGTTGACAACATGACATTACAAGCAAGGTAATGTGACACCTTATCAGCTTTCAATTATAAATTACATAATTAATCTCAGACTCTATTTATTGTTACATTTTAGAAATAGATGGTTGAGATATTGGAAATTTCTGCCTTTATTGTGAAGTTTGGTGGAGTCATAAAGTAACACGTGGCAGGGACATCCATGATTGGATTGAACTTTATTATGAAAATAATTTTCTTATTTGAGTCTTTTCTGCTTTGTCTTTGAATTGAGGATGCGGGCAAACACTCTACCTTTGCTCCCTTTAGTCTTCTTGCTCATGCCGTCATGCCAGCTGGTTCTTGTGATTATTTTAAGACAGATATGTCCTAATGTTGCTTCTTTTTCTTTTTCTTTTCCATTTCTGTAATAGATATATTAATAGAAATCTAAATTAGTGGGGGAAAAGAAAATTACGTTTGGATGGCCTAATAGTCATTGGAGCCAATATAAGGGTAACGGATTTTAGCAGAAATGAATTCAGACCATATTGGCCACCTATCTAAGATTTAAAGTCCTACGAGTTTTTTTGGCAACCAAATATTATAAGGTCAAGTAGTAGTCTTGAGATTAGTGAAGGTGCATGAAAGCTATCCCGACCACTCGAGAATATTAAAAAAAATGTAGTGGGGAAGAGGGAACAAAATGGGTGGAGATGATTAAAAAAAAGTAGTGGGGAAGGGGGAACAAAATGGGTGGAGATGGAAGATTAGTATACCGAAGGTGTGAAGTCGCATGCTCGTAGTTCTCAAAAAAGAGAAGACTTTGGATGCCTTTACAGCTAGAAACAGCCAGGGAGTTGATCTTAAAATGAGGGGACCAAAAATCCTTCTATTGTCTGGCTTTTCCATTAGTTTTATCAATTTATTTTCTTGAATCTTAGATTTCTCACTAAATATTCTCTCTCTCTCTCTTGTCTGGCTTTTTCCATTAGTTTTGTGTATTTTCTTGAATCTTAGATTTCTCACTAATTAATCTCTCTTTCAGATGTAATCTAAACAAAGGATCGTGCCCATTTGGTTTAAAACCGATTGTCGTCCATGTGATGGAAGCATCACTGGAGGTATAACACATTCATTTTATACTTAAAAAAAATGATGGTTTTCAAACTTGATTGTAAAATCAGATTTATTTTGTGTCATTAGTTGCAGCAGTTGTTTTCTTGCTCTGGATTCAATTTAATCTTTCATGTCTTTTAGCATCTAATCATCTGAATAACACAATCCATTAAATTTATTTGACTGTATTGGGAGTGGGTTTGATTACTAACTTCAAGTAAATCGACCATGTATCAGTTGATTGATTCATAGTTTTCTCCACCATTGATAACTAGACTCGATTATATCGGATTCAGTTCTTCGTTATAATCGTATCAACTAGAGATTGTGAATTACAGAAGTGGATAGAGAGGACTTCTTTGCAACAGGAAAATGTAGCTCGATGGATTGAAAATGCATAAATCCAACTAAGATCACCCACAATTGGAAGAACATTGCCCTGCAAAAATAGTCGTCCATCTTGCACACTTGACCAACCGGGAGGGTTTCTTCTTTGGTTTAAAAAATTTATTGGGGGTGGATCAAATCTTCTAATCTTCTTGAGTTATGTTTGGATTGTCTAGTGAGAATATTCTCAATATTAATTGCGTAATGTATGGGTTTGGAGATTTGAATTCACCACCTCTCAGTTCCTTGGACAAAGACCATTCAAGGAAGTTTTGGACTCTTTCCGTTGGAAATCAAATAATTAATCCGAAGACAATTTTAAATCTGAAGGTTTCATCTCTTGTTGAGGGAAGGAGATAGTGAAACCTTGAAGATAAATCTTGATTGAAAAAAATGCTTTAACCAATCGAATTGTGCTCAAATTGACATTTAAGTATAAAGTTTAAATGAGCTAAATATTTTGTTAACTTTAGCTTAGCTCAACTAGTTAAAAATACCTATTTTCGATCAAAAGATCATAAAATTCGAATTCCTAAAGAAGTAAAATATTTAACTTTTCTTTTATCTTTTTCACTCTTTATAATATGGGGTGTATAAATAGCACTTTTTAAAACCATGCTAACAAATAGCCAAAACTTTTAAGAAATATCAATTTAACTTCACACGTGTATTAAATATATGCACTTTAATCTATGAAAAACATAAATTAATTACCAAGTGTTTGAAATTATGGTAATAATAGTTAATAGGATAAGGATAGGAGTAGGATAATTCTGATTGAATAGATTTTCAATTTATTTTGGATATAATGCATCTTTAGAAAGTTGACCCAAATGGTTCAATTATTTCGGGGCTATTTACCAAAATAGTACTTTGTAGAGCAAATTGTTAAAATAACCCCAAAGTATCATATCTAGTCCATTAGCCCATTAAAGGATGGGATTAGGGATTTGAGACCCTGGCTTTTCTAGTTTGGTGGCCCTACTTAAAATTAGTCTACTTAACACGCTTTAATTGTCACACGCATCAGCAGGTCACATAAATATTAAACCAACGAAGTTATTAATTGAAAGTTAAGAGATGAAATTGATTTTATTTTTTTTTTATTTTTTTTCTTCTTCAATTCGATTGCCAATTTATATTTAACTTATCATATATTTAATTAAATATATGTTAATTTACTAAATTAGTCCATGTCATGCGGACATAATTTCGATTTTGTTCATTTTAAAAGTTTCAAATTTAGTTCCAACTAAGCCTCACAAATTCAGAGTATCATCTCTTTAGAAAAGTCTACCTATTTTCTTCTACTTTTTCTCTATCGTTAATACAATCAAGTGTCACAATAATAGTTAAGTCGAAAACATCAACTCATTACCTCATTAAAAAAAATAAAAAACAATTGATTTAAATTCTATATTTTCCAGTGATGGCTACTCTACAGAAAAAATGATGCACAATCTTGAAAAAATGAACCAAAATAAGATCCCAAGAGAAGACCATATTCTTCTTCTCATCACATTTACTATATATATATATGGAGAGAGAATTACAAAACAAATTGGAAGCTTACTACTACTTAAACAAAATCCAATCTAACTTCTTCCCTTCAACACAAAAACACAAAGCAAACAAGCCAATCTATCTATACGTCTACTTCCCCAATACAATACAACACGAAGTTGAGAGATATAATGATGATTCACAACCAAATTCTCGTATTTCGATCAAGGAAATTGAAATCTCATATAATCTTTTGCCCCAGAAGGAGGAGAAATGTAGACCCAAAGCAGCGAAATTATGATCGACAGAAGCCCGGACCAAACGTAGACGATCGTTGGAACCCGCCCCCGACGCCCCATCAGTCCTTTAGCGAAGGGGTAGAGATGGCACAGCACCCAGAAGCTGAAGAACACTCCCCCTACAAGCTTGCTCCATTCTGGAAATGGACTGTACAGTGTCCTTGCTACTCCCACCCCAATCCCAATCATGTTCACCAGCATTATTGTGATTGGAGGCACCATCAGGAAGCTCCATTTCACCACGTATAGGTCGGCGAATTCGTCGTCCCCGTCCTCCGGTGTGGCTGATTTTGATGTCAATGTGAATGAGATGTCCACTCCTGCTATGACCTTCAGCAGCCCCTGCAGCACCGCTGCTGGGTGCGCGCTTGTCCCCCCGATTAGCCAGAATTGCTCGTTTCGCCACCAGTCGTGGATCGTGATCCCTGACCACTTGATCTCGAGGATGGCGAGCAGGCATAGAGTGATGGTGATGGCGAGTAGGAAGATGAGGAATGTTGCACTGAGGGATTGGACTATGAACTGCCCTGAGAACAGAGAGACTGCAGGCAGAAAGCAGTAGACAATGAGGAAAAAGGATGTGAAAGGGTACATCCCCACATTGAAATATGCTACTCTTTGAAGGAACTTCATTCTTCGGGCAGCGAACAGGGCGTTGTTCCTCGAGAAGAAGATCTCAACTGATCCCGTCGCCCACCGGAGCACCTGGTGGAGCCGGTCGGTGAGGTTGATTGGGGCTGTCCCTCGGAAGGCATCACGCTTGGTAACGCAATACACTGATCTCCATCCTCTATTGTGCATTCTATAGCCAGTTACCACATCCTCTGTTACAGAGCCATAGATCCATCCTACTCTTTTTCCCCACTCTGTTTTGTCTTCATAGAAGCAAGATATGACACTGATGGCCTCAGCAACAGTGGCGGCATCTAATGGTTCTCGAGGCACAGCGAGGGAACCAGCCGGTCGACCTTGATTGCCCTTGCTTTGAAGTTCTTGGAGCAATCTTCCTTGAAACTCAGCGACCGGGATCGATGCAGCCAGAGAAGTAGAGTTCCCAAATCTCTTTGGCAGAAGCAAGGACTCAATGTCTGCATCCTCGTCCCAATCATGATCGTCTCCATTGATTGCAGCTGCCATCTCATCATCTTCCTTCTTCGATACCCTCGACTTTCTTAGAAGCAGCTTTGTTTTTCGACTACCGAACCAGCCGTGGTGCTCAGTGGCTCGAGGAGGACTAAATCCATACAGAGCTGTCCTCCTAAAAATGCAGCCGGTCCCCACATACATTGGCCCCTGCAACCCATCAAGAGCCCTCATACTCACATCAAAAAACACAGTATTATGATTGGCATACCGATCGTTCGGGTCGATCCCCTCGAACCTTTGCGGGAACTGCACATAACAAATCCGATCACCACCCCTGTCAAGCATAAAGCACATCCCCTCCCTCAAAGCCAAGGAGTTGTATATGTAGTGATCACAGTCAAGATTGAGAATGAACGGGCCATTCGACATAATCGCGCTGGTTCGGACAAGGGCATTCATCGCCCCGGCTTTCTTGTTGTGGTCGTAGCCTGGCCGCTTCTCACGAGATACATAAACGAGCATTGGCAATCTGATGTCCACCTCTGTTGTGTCAATCAAATTCTCCCCATCTGCTTCTGATCCATAAACTGGTTCTGCATTTGAAGGAGCTAGCATAGCCTGCAGGAAGAAGATAAACAAAAATCTCATGCTTCTTTTCGAGATTTCGCGGACTTATAAATGAACAATTCAGTTAAAATCGAGAAGAAATTACCTGAATTATACCAGCATGATCTCCTCTAGAGTGATCGGTTTCACCAGAAACCCAAGTTCCGGGCCAGTGAGAGCCATCTGACATCCAAGTTGCCTTAGAAATCTTGATTTGTTCTGAGGGATTTCCCCCCATCTCAATTTGCTTCTTTTTTGCTCTCAGTTCTTCATGGGCATTATAAGCATCTGATCTTCTCCTTATAGACTCTGGTAATGAGTTGATTCTTACCTTGAATTCATCATACTCTCTCTTCACCCTCCTCCTCTCTCTAACGAAATCGAGCCGGACTTTATTCTTAAGAAAGTCACGCTTCTGCCCAAAATACGCCTCGGGGTTCCTTGGTTCGATCCCGTGCTTTCGGCAGAATGGAACCCAGACTCGGGCAAAGCTGGCTGTCTCAGCAAGTGCCTCAAATGTTAGAAGGGAACCACCATCATCTGATAAGTAACAAGCCAGCTTTTCCACGGGATAGTTCACAGCAAGGATTGAGAGAATGGTGTTGGCCGTCACGAGGGGAGGTTCTTTCTCGGGATCAGCAGTCGATACAAACACATCAATTCCTGGGAGGTCGGATCGGCCTTTGGGGTTTCGGAGATTCGGGGACTCGAATCGGTCCTTGAGAACAGAGAGGTCAGTGACTCTGTTCACAGGGCAGAGCTTTGGAAGCTGATCTAATAGCCATGATAATGCAAACCAGAGTTCACAAGTTATGGACATTCCCCATAGCCAAATTGCTTCATGATTAGGATGTCTAATTCTCCATGTTAGAAAGAAACCAAGTGCCACAAAACGAATCATAATAAGCAATCTGCAAAAAGCAGAATAGAAATCCTAATCAAAACCAAATTCAATAAACCAGAAACTTCATTAGTTCAAAAGAGGAAGGGAATTAAATTAAAAAATTTACCTGTATGGGCTGAGAATGGCAGCCGAAACTGAGACTTTTCGGGTTAAAGGCCGTCGGTTTCGTTCACCAAAGTCCGGCGGGTGTTCGAAACCGTTCGCCCCAGAGCCGAACCCATACCCATCCTTTGGCCACACTGCATTGCCATACCCGTACGTTCCCTTGGTCTCGAAAAGCCACCGGGCATGGTCAAAGTCGGGCGGGTGATTCTGAGCTTTGAATGATTTCACCAGGGAGAGCCTTTTGTCAAGCTTTGGATCAGTCATTGAAGGCAATGGCAAAGCTTGGTCCTCTGCCTCAGAGTCCGACTCCTCTTCATCATCGCTAACGCTTTGGTAACGCTCTTTACAGCCCGGACAACGACCACCACCATGGCCGAGACACTCCAAATAACAGTCTCTACAAATGCTGAACCCACACTCACATGGAACCTTCTTCTTCCCTTTCAACGCCTTCTCGTCGCAGCCCTTCATCCCACAAACAAGCACCGATTTGATCGGCTCGGTCGGGTTCATCAGCGACTCGATCACGTGCCCACGAGTCACCGAATTGAAACCTCCGGTGAAAATTGTACCAGAAATGAAGCTCCTCTGTTTCGCCATGTTTGAATTCTCCTCAGGGAGGCTGGTTTGGGAGTCAGAAATGGACTGGTGATCTGGGGTTGGGGGAATATGAACAGTGTACGTAACGAACTCGGTGTTACTCTCTTCAACAGCATCGTCCTTCGACATCGAAACGAACTTCCCTCCGCTCGATCGGCGGTTTCCGCCGCTTGAGGCTCTGTTTCCTCGGCCACTGAGAGGGGAATTGGGGTTGTTCGAAATGGAACTACGAGAAACCGGGCTCGTTAAACCCATAGATCTAATTCCACCGCCCCCTTTACTTCCTGAAGAAACTGTAATCTTCACCGGAGAAGACGACGTTGAAGAAGCCCTGTTCACCATTTTCTCAGTCGAACGAACGAATCTGTAAACTTTCCCGAGAAAACTACACTAAATCAGAGCAAACCCAGAAAACGAACAGGAAATCAAGTAGAAGGAAAATTATCAAGAAACCATGGGAAGCTATGGCGAATTTGGAAGTGGAATTGAAGAAGTGGGTTCTTCGTTCATGGGGGTTTTGAGGAAATTTGTGGACGTTTTTTCAACGGCAAGAATTTGCTTTAGAGGATAAAAAGTAGCCCATTGGGGTTTGGGCAAAAGAGAATTTAAATTGTAACGGTCGAGTGATCCGGACCGTAGATCTGATTGGATCCTACGGGTCGTTTTTGACCGAAACGGTCGAGTAGTTGGAAAGCAATAAAGTCTTTTTCTTAAAAAATTTGAAAAGAGAAGGCAATAAAGTCAAAAGATTGATAATTTTTTAAGAGTTATAATAATAATAATTATTATTTTTGTTTGTCTCTTGTGGGGCCCCTGCATTGTTATATTATAACGTCATAATTTACTGCAATGTTTAGATTTTCAAAAGTTTTGGCCATGCACAGATTATAAAACTGCCATGTAATCAAGTTTAGTTTTATATTATATGGGTGTTCATTAATCATTAGGTTAAAATTCGTTCATTTTTCTATTACAAGTCATTAGTTTCGTACTTAAAAAGTTATAATATGAGTATTGGCCTAATTGTCCCCCATCGATATCCTTTTTTTTTAGTACAACGTGTGTGGGAAAATGATCAAACTTACAACATTTTGATTGGAGATATATGTCAATTATCACTCAACTGTGTTCGTTTTTGTCCCACATCAATATCAATTAAAAATGATATAATCAATCTGAACATTATTCAATAAATAAGACAGTTATTTTGTTCTTTGGATTAAAAGCTTGACATTCCACTTAAATTTAGTGGACTAAAAGAAAAAGAGAAATCCAATAGTATTACTAAATTATTTGTAAAAGAAAATACTTATTAGGTGAATGGATGGATTGGACATTAGAAGAATATTAGAAATTTTGTTTATATATTATTTTAGTTGATGTATTTTCAAAAATTTTGTCAAATTTTTATCTTTTATTTATTTTAGTCTCTATATTTGCAAAATGTTCATTTTAGTCTCTATATTTTTAAAAATGGACTATTTTGTCTTTATTTCAAAATTTTTGATGTAAATTTTATATATTGAAATCCTCCAATGCAATTTTGCTACATCTCAATAAATTTTGTGAGTGAAGTGACGTATTAAAATTGTAATGGAAAAAAGCAGATAAAAAAAAAACAGAAGTGTTCCCTTTTAAAAGCAGAGACCAGTTAGTGTATGAATTTCTGTAGAACAAAAAAATTTGAGCCAATCAATTATCTATTTTATTTAGGGATTAATTATATATTAACCCTAAATTAAAATTAAAGATAATTTGACAATTAAAATATGTAATTGGGTCATATGAGTATTGGGTTTGGAATCGATTTGGTTCACAAACTTGGCCCAAAACCCAATTTAGCATGAAATAAAGTGGATTAATATTTAAATTTAAATAAATCTATTTAAAGAATTGGGCTTGGCCCAAAATTACCCAAGCCCAATGGCCCACCAAAGCCTATGGAAACCTCTATAAATAGAGGGTATCTCATTCATTTTAGAGGTTCAGATTTTTCAGAATTGAGAGAATTCAAACCAAATTGAAGACTCTTTGAAGACTTGAAGATTCGAAAACCAACTTGAAGACTTGAAAACTTTCGAAGTACATATAACTTCGATCCAAATTCAAAAACAAGCATCTCAATCTTCACATCAAGTTCGAGAGAAAAAATGAGAGGATAAAAGATTAGAGATTGAATCCACTATACAACACATACTTCAAATATAAAAGTTCAACTCCACGAAAGATAATTTCTCCGGAAATCTCGTGTGAACAAATTGGCACGCCCGGTGGGACCATCTCTACCTCTCATCTCCTTCTATAGACTTAAAGTTTTTCATGAAAATCAATGGAATTTAAAAAGGCTTCTACAACAGCTGCTTACATGAGTAACCTTCATACGGGTCATATCACATATGGTTGCTCTGATGAATTCCAACTACGGGAACATCAAACTCCTCCTGTTGTTGCAAACAAAGTAATGATGCCACAAGAAACATCTTTGGAAGATAAATTTCTTGTTAATCATAACCCCTTATTTGATCATAGTCCTGACATTGTCTCTGTTATGATGACTGATGCAAATACTATGAATGAAAAAATGGCTGAAATGGAAAAGAAGCTCGCTGCATTGATGAAGACAGTGGAAGAAAGAGATTATGAAATCGTTTACCTGAAGAATCAGATTGAAAGCAGAGATGTTGCTGAGTCGAGTCAAACCCCTACTCTCAAGATAAATGACAAGGGAAAGACTATCGCTCAAGAAAATCAATCGCAATATTCCACTTCGATCGCTTCACTGTCTGTTCAGCAACTCCAAGATATGATCACGAACACAATCAGAGCGCAATACGACGGATCTTCTCAAAGTTCCCTCTTGTATTCTAAGCCATATACTAAGAGAATTAATGATCTGAGAATACCTCCTGGATACCAACCTCCAAAATTCCAACATTTCGATGGGAAGGGCAATCCCAAACAACATATTGCTCACTTTGTCGAAACTTGTGAGAATGCTGGTACAAGAGGCAATCAATTGGTCAAGCAGTTCGTCCGAACATTAAAGGGAAACGCCTTTGACTGGTATACTGATCTCGAGCCTGAAACGATCGAGAGTTGGGAACAGCTTGAAAGAGAATTCCTAAATCGCTTTTACAATACGAAGAGAACTGTCAGCATGATGGAGCTCACGAACTCCAAACAAAGAAAAGGCGAACGGTTGTTGAATATATCAACCGATGCTCTAAGGCTTGATTGCAAAGATAGACTTACTGAACTATCCGTTGTCGAATTATGCACTCAAGGTATGCATTGGGAACTTCTTTACATCCTTCAAGGTATAAAACCTTGCACCTTTGAAGAACTAGCAACTCGTGCTCGCGATATGGAGCTAAGCATTGCTAATCGAGGAAGTAAGGATTCTTTAGTGCTGGACTTAGAGAAAGAAAGCAAAAGTGTTGAGAAAACTTCAAATGAGTTTTTTGGTGTAAACACAATCTCTCCCAGGTTGTTTTCAAAAATAAAGGGAAAGAGAATTGAGAAAAGGAAATATGAAAAGATGGCTAAGCTTGAAAGAAAGACAAGAGAAAGTCTATCCTTTTCCTGATTCCGACATCCCTTATATGTTGGAACAATTGCTGGAAACACGATTGATTGTACTTCCAGAGTGTATACGACCAAAAGAAATGAGTAAAGTTGATGATCCCAAATATTGCAAGTACCACCGAGTTATCAGTCATCTAGTGGAAAAGTGTTTTGTCCTAAAGAGCGTATCCTAAATTTAGCTCGAGAAGGAAAGATTGAGTTGGATTTCAATGAAATAGCTCAATCAAATCACGCTGCAGTAACAACAAATATAGGCAGCCAAACACCTCAAAGTCTATTCTACAATAAGGGGATAGACTTGATCCAATTTGGAACGTTGAAGCCTATATGTGTTCGCTCTCAACGGAAGACTTCAAGAAATGCCATTAAAGATGTTGTCAAATCTGTCGATCAGGGAGAGGAAAACTGGACTCTTGTGACTCGTCAGAAGAAACAAAAACAAAATTTTGCTCGGAAGAAGTTATCTATGCTCAGCAAAGAGCATGAACACCAATGAAGGAAGGATTCAAGGAAGCCTAAATCAGAGAGGAAAGAAAATAAAGACTCCTTTAGACCCCAGATATCGGCGACCTTAAAAGAATTCTCCCCAAAAAAATTATTCTATCTTGCAAGTTCACATTACATAAATGTGGAAGAAATTGACAACTCTAAAATAACTGAGCAAATGACTTCTGTATTCGATCGCATCAAGCCTTCAGCTACTCGACTTTCAGTCTTTCAGAGGATGAGTATGACCACTGCAAAAGAGGAAAGTCAATGTGTTACATACATCCCCACTCGATCTTCAGTATTTCAAAGGCTAAGCATCTCCACGTTAAAGAAAAATCAATCTTTGAAATCTGTTTTTGATCGTCTCGAAGTGTCAAACGATCAATACGAAAGAATGATGAAGACCGTGGAAGCAAAATCATCCGATGAAGTGAATGATGAGAAGAAAATTCACAGCATTGTTCCTTCACGTATGAAAAGAAAATTCTCCCTTCTCATAAATACAGAAGATTCCTTAAAAGTAAAACAAAAGTTTTTCATCTCAACCAATCCTAAAAATGGAGGATATAGAAGTTGTAATGAAAATGAGAGCATTTGAAATACAACACTCCTTATCGTAAGAGTCTAAACTACATGATACTACTGGCCCGCGTGAGTTTAAAAGGTGAACGTCCCAAAAAAAATAATATTGTATTTGAACTACGTTATGACTTGATCTCTTCCTATGATACGTAGGCAGCTTAAAGAAATCTTTAAGTTCAGTCCAAGTTTTTATAAAAAAAAAAACTTAAAAAAAATATGGCGACACCACAGTAACGCTGCAAAACGCAACCTTACCAAGAGTGACGATATGACGCTTAACCCTATTGAACGCTAGCTTTGTAGCAGAATGAAGGATGGTCACTGGGGCATATACTATCAAATTAGGTTGTGCCCCTCATGATAAATATCATCCCTCAAACTTGATCTGTGCTTGATGGTTGGCGAAAATGTTGCAGCCGATTGATCGTTGGTGAAAATATTGCAGGTGATTAATCGTTAGCGAAGAAGTTGCAATCGCTTGACCCTTGGCGAATGAATTGTAGCTGCTTGATCATTGGCAAATATATTGCAAGCTTGATCATTGGCAAAGATATTGCACACGCTTGATGGTTTGCGAAGAAGTTGCAATCACTTAATCGTTGGCGAAGAAGTTGCAACCAATTTATTGTTGGCGAAGATGTTGCAGACGCTTGATCGTTGACGAAGATATTGCAACTGATTGATCATTAGCGAATAA
>NW_019104623.1:314240-341540 GCF_001995035.1 Momordica charantia
AATCATATAATATATAGAAATATGATTTATGAACAGTACATTGCACCACCACCACCTCTGGCCTCCTTCCCTCCCCATGTGAAGAAGATTATCTAAAGTTTTTCGAAACAAAGAAATATCCATTTCATCCACTCAATTCAATTATTACCTTTTCTCTCTCTTTTAATTAATCTTCCTTTAATTAGTATTTCATAATCATATTACAAATATTAATTTCTTCTTTTCTTACCCAAAAACGCCCCTTAAGAATGATTACTTACTAATTCTCTCTCTCTCTAAACTAATGGTGTCTTGTTTTAGTTATAGATATAAGTTTTCATGTTGTCTCTCACTAACTTTGGAAGGTAGTACAGAGAGAAGAGAAACCTAATTTCCCACTTAATTTTCTTCTTAATTTGAAATCTGTGATTTGATTTTATCCTTTTTTTTTATTAATTTTAGATTAGAACGATTGTTTTAAAAATATAATATTAAAATAGGAGTGAATGTTCAAACTTTAAACTAATGTCTCAACAAATTAAATTATATTCGGATTGATTATTTAATATAAGATAATCAAAATACTCTTAAAAGTTTTTAAATTACTTAAAATTAGTTTTAGTGTGTGTATCTATATATACACTAAAATATTATTTAATATATAAATATATATCACTTAAAAACATTATTTCTAAGAGTGATTATAAACTTACTCTAATATTTGAGAAAATAAAAAAGTAATTGAGATTGTTGAATTTATTATTATTTTTTATTTTTTAAATAATGTAGATAGAGTGAGAATTCTGATCATTAACTTCTAACAGATACTTAAATCAATTAGAAATTAGATTTAGAAATTAATCGAGAAAATTATTTAAGAACATTTAAATGTTAGAATTTCATAATTATTTATGATAATACTATATCCATTATTGAACATTACACAAAATTATGTGGAAAGCTACAATAAAAATAAAATAATGAAGTTTCTTTGCATTAAAGGGAGGGAAAAACTGCGACGCGTAGCCACACGCGCTTCAGGTGAAGGTGGTTATGAGAAGTTTCGACGTAGCCGGTCCAACACGGGTTCCCCGGGTCCCACGAACAAGCTGACAGACATGAGATCCAACGCAGTAAAACGTGACACGTAAGTAGCTGAGGTTGTTTTGCAAGTTCTGATTGGTCATTCACCAAACTATTTATTCGCCGCTGTTACTGAAATATGTCTCAGAGTAAAAGAGAGGAAAAATAAATAAATAACTGTAGCGTGACATGGGCCCATCGAAGACGCTCCAAGTGGGCTCCACCGAATCCGAAGCTAGTTAGCTCTGGCAACGAACCAAACATTTGAATTTTTTGGACGTTGAACTGCAACCTCTTTCGGCTCAATTACTTTTCTAATTGACTATTGTACCCTCGGATTGCCGCTATTTTATTTATTTAATGTAATTTTTTTTAAAATAATTTAATGTAATTTTGAATTGAGCTAATCAATTTTTTCTTTTTATATTATAATAAATGAAAAATAATGCATTCATATTCATCAATATGTTGCCCAACATTGATCAGTGAAGTGTGCTACAATTATTTACAATAACTTTGCCTATATATATATATATATATATTTACAATAACTTTTTATGCATTATGTTGGCTTTGAAATGTGTCATTTAATACAAGAAATTGAAAAGTTAAGAAAGTTTAATTGGGTTAGAGGTAATATTTACTAGTGATAATATTAAAGATTGAATGACAAAATACATTTTTGGTTTCTGAGATTTGCGGTAAGTATCCACTTGGTCCCTGAAGTTTCAAAATGAACATGTTTGGTCCTTAAAGTTTAAAGTAGATGTCAACTTGGTCCCTCGAGTTTGAAAATTATCCTTGAAATTTGAGAAATAGTTCTAAATGATCCTTGATTTTTTTACTATTAATTAACTAATATTAAAATGACATGGCAAATTGCAATTAAATTATTTATTATAGTTGCTGATGTGTCAAATTATATTAATTAAATAATATATGTATACGTGATGGTACTTTCTCTCTCCTCTCCTCGTCTCTTCCTCCCTCTTTCTCCTACCCTTTTTCAGCGATCGCCACATCTTTGCTGCCACCGTCCGCCATTCATACCGGACATATATCATTTAATTAATATAATTTGACACATGAGCAACTACAATAAATAATTTAGTTGCAATTTACCACGTCATTTTAATATTAGTTAATTAACAGTAAAAAAAATCAGGGACCATTTAGAATTATTTCTCAAACTTCATGGACCAAAAATGTTCATTTTAAAACTTCAGGGACCAAGTTGATACCTACTTTAAACCTCAAAGACCAAAAGTACCCATTTTGAAACTTCAATGACCAATTAGACACCTACCTCAAATCTCTGTGACCAAAACTGTTCATTTTGAAACTTTAGGGACCAAGTAGACACCTACCTTAAACCTCGGGGACCAAAAATATATTTTATCCAAGATTTAATTAAGACATATTACATCAAAGTGAGCATAGTTTAGCAGTAATTGGCATATATCTCCAATCAAGAAATTGTGAGTTCGATCTCACACTCTCACATGTTGTACTTAAAAAAAAGTCTACAATGAATTTGTCTCTTCACTCCCCCTATAAAAAGTGTTTATTTCCTTTTTACAAGGTTATACCATTGCATGAGCTTGAGGCGTGTTTCTACTAAAACAAGTAACATTAATGACTTCTAACTTCATATTTTAAATATATTAATTGTACGATGAATTCACCAAACAAATAAAAATGTTTTTCCCACTTCGATCAACTAATATTGATCTTATGAGACTACTAATGACAAAAATTTAACTTTAAGAAAAAAATCATTAAAAAAATCTAAGTTTAAATACAATTTTGCTCGGTATACTTTTAGTTTGGGTTAATTTTGATCACTGTATTTTCAAAACGTTCAATTTGGACTATATACTTTTAACTTTTGTTCATTTTAATTAGTCTATGTGCTTTCTAAATATCTCTTTTGATCATTGTAATTTTAAAAAATGGTCATTTCGGTCCATATTTTTTAAAAGTTTAACATAAATTTTATACACAATGGAAACTCTTCAATACAAATTTATGACTACATCTCAATAAATTTAGTGAGTGAAATGTGATGTTAAAATTATGATTAAAAGGCATAAGATAAAAATGAAAATGAAAAGATCAAAATAGTCACTTTTCAAATTACAATGACCAAAATGGACATTTTAAAAGTACATGAACAAACTAGGACCAAAATAATCACTTTAACCAAAATAAATTAAAGTTAAAAGCACATGAATCAAAATATTATTTAAACAGAAAAAAAAAGCATTTTTTTTCTCTTTTTGGCATCCATCATTAATCATATTTACTTTTAACTCCCGCCCAAGTATGCTTATAAAGAGGAAAAACATATATCAACATTTTTTATATAATATATAGTGTGAGAGTGGGGATTCAAACACTATTTTTTCATTCAAAAAATAAATGTCTTAATCCATGGAACTAAATTCAATTCGACAGACATGAAAAAGAAACTCTAATGATTGAAAACATAAAACAAATGAAATGAAAGATAATGATAATGATAATTAAACTAAATGATTCAGTTAATTTTTTCTTTGATTGTTGAATGTTTATTTGTTTGTTGGTAACTATTTTCAACAACCATAATTTTTAAATCTTGTGTGAGTGAGACCGATGGCCAACCGCCTGGTACTCATCGTTTTTTCTTTCMAAAGTCACCTTTTTAATAATTTTTATTATTAATTTGAATTAAAAATAATGGTCCTCACGTCCTCATGCCTCACGCCTAATTTTTAAATATATACGTTCTTAAAAACTTTATTTTCTTGGATTCCCTTTTTCACTTTGTTTGAATTTTCGCCAATTCACTAAGTATTATGTAACGAAAGTTTTTTATCAATCAATTTTTAACATTTAACAATGCTGAAAAACTAAATTGAAAAAATAATATAAGAAACTAAATTAAAATTTTCTTAACGAAAAGAACTAAATTTAAAAAAATAGCAAAACATTGGTCTAAAATATATATTTAGTTTAGAAAATAAATATTATCATTGACAATTAAGAAAGAAATGCAAAAACATAAATATTATTAATTTTAAATAATAATGAATTATCAAATATTTAATATTTTACCGTTTGAATAGTACATGTCATATCAATCAGTCAAACGAGACTTCATCTTTTTTTTTTTCCCAAACTTCAAAATTTAAAATGAACTTTGAAAGTTTCCAGCAACTCCCAGCCCAGGATGATTATTTTCTTTTTTTTTTTTCCTTGACTTTTTCAATAATTTCCAGTCAGACAAGGCCTCTAATGCGACATTGTTTTATAATTAAAAAGCGCTGCTAATGGACAAAAAACCTACCGATCTTTCGAATTTCAAAAATTAAAATAAGGTTTTATTTCCCATATTTATTTGAATATTTTTAAACTGTCATGGCGGGAATTTTTTCTTCCAACGGTGCACCTTAATTTTAAATTAAATATATATGTAAATTTTTCTTCATTTGACAAGGATTTAAATTTCTAAACTTTTAAGTGGAAGGAATATATCTTAATCAATTGAACTATACAGGTTTAACTTTATACTAAAATATTAGAAAAATCATTTAATGAAATCAAAATTACATAAAAAAGTATAAGAGCTTTAAATAGATTTTTGGACGATAAAGTTTGATAAAAGGTTTTACTTTTGATATTCAAGCTTTAGAAAATGAGTTAAAACTTATTTATACTTATATTGAGACAACTTAACAAATATGGGTTTGGTTTTACCTGTACGTTGTTAGTTAACTCAATTTCTTAACCAAATGGATATTGGTTATGGCTAGTCGATAGTTCATCCTCAATCCTAAATCTAAACAATCTCTCTTTTCATGCTCTCTACTATTCTAAACTTTCAAACATT
This sequence comes from Momordica charantia, assembly GCF_001995035.1. The sequence goes on from NW_019104623.1 coordinate 319,174, forward strand.
CAAAAAAAAAAAAAGTATAAACACATGTTTCTTAATATATATTATATGAGCCAACATGATTTTGATTTAGCTTAGAGGTAATTCGCACATGATCCTAACTAAGAGACTATGAGTTCTTATTGTTGGAATATCCATATAGGAATTAAATTTACCTAACCCATCAACTTAAGCTTTTGGTTGAGTGGTGATTTATTTATCCTTAATATGGTATCAGAGCAGGAGGTCCTTTGTTATTGAAGTGGTGATTTATTCATCTTTAATACGAATCTTCACATCTAATTTGTTGTACTATTTATATTCTATAATTTTTTTTTGTATATATTGATAGAAACATATTAATAGGTTAATTAGGAAATATGTGGTAAACTTATTATTCACTTCATTATCATCAATGATAATGCTGACATTATGCCTCCAAAATTAACAAACAATTAATAGAATACTTGGTATAGAGAGAAAATGATGCTTTGAGTAATTACAACTTTCTATATTCTTTCTCAAAGATACAAAGTGATCAAATTGAGAAAATATGAATGGAAGAAGAAAGTTTCAACCAATTCATTTTTTATTTTATTTCATTTAATTTTTAATCATAAATAGACTTTCGATACCAAATTCTTCCATTGACCAATATATCAACGAAAATGCTAATACATCGATGCTGATTTTAATCTATAAATATGAACGCCATCAATATTTTAATTACGTACATAGACAACCTCTAAATAATTATCAACCAAACTTCTAACCAATTTAGTTTGCATTTAAGTATATACCATACACCAACACTTTTCATTCGTCTTTTTGCCCTTTAAGCTATTGCTCATAGATGTCACTATACATGAGGGGTAAAAAATTGTAAAGTAATGGTCATGTTCTCACCACTTTTTTTCTTTATATGTCTAAGAATTAATTAAATTCTTAAGCAAGCAACATATTAAAGAATATTTATGTTAAGAGTATTTATTTTGCATATTTTTGTAGTTTAATTAGGTTCTTAGTTTAATAGATAATAACTGGTTGAACTTATGAAGATATAGAAAATTCAATATTATATACAAAGAGTATGGTTGGTCTCGATATATTAAACATCAATTAGCCTCTTATTACCTTTTTAGACGGGGAAGATTGTTTGTGATGAAAAATAATCGGGATTAAAAGAAAATAACAACTACAAAAATTTATGTAAAAAACTCTAAACTAGAGAAAACATGACCTATCAAAAAGAAAAGTCTACCATGTGAAAAATATTATAATCACACAAAACTTTCTCTCCTACCTCAATTATAGAAAATACACGTGGCATAATTTAATTTGTCGATTTTAAAATCAATTTAGGACACATGTAAATTTAGCATTGGTTCTAAATATAATCTTAAATTGTGACGTGACATTTATTAATTGGCCAAGAATTGTCCATCAACAAGGTGAACTTCCTCTACTAATACAACATAAATCCAGCTAGCTCTGTACCCCAAGACAAATACGATGTGAAGAACCTGCCGATGCAATCATATCACCCCATATAATTTTGCTAAACATACACTGAAAAAAGAGATGGTCTCGAGTCTCAACCCATCAAAATAGAGAACATATAGGAAACTGGAATAGGAGGACACCGAAAATGTATTACCAATCACAAATAGCCAACCCAACTAAAAAAGAATGTTTAAGGGTAAAACCCATCAAACTAATGGTGTCAAGACACTTGAGAGCTAATAGGACGAATGGCAATCATAGTACTTAGAGATGGAATACAATCTTGATCACGGTCAAAATCTAGATAATACTATCCTTCGTATATTTCCAGACAAGAAGTTACAAGCTTGCAGCTCCGTAAGATCAGTGGATATACCTAAACCACTACCAGACGGCATCTGACCCTAAGAAATCCAACGAAGGCAAAGGATTCAACCACACAAAACATTTCTGGCCGTCTCCAATAACTTCCCAACGACGAGCCGAAACCAATTACAAACAGAGTATTAACATTCCAGCAGCAAAAGGAAGTCCTAAATAATCCTACGTGGCCAGGTCATCCCATCATCACGTGACACATGGCAGGTGCATAAAATTACCACCTCTAACCTCAATTTATTCCCATTTGTTTGAAATACAAGTACTGCCGAACCACGCGCTTTAAGGAGCCGTTAGGTGGAGGCTCGGCGCTAGGTTCGGGAAAGCAGAAAGCGGTAGAGAGAGAGTATTAAAGGCATAAGAATAACAGATAGAGAGAGAGAGAGGGCTCTACTCTTTGAGTATCTATCTTACTTTGTTCGTAGAGAGAGAGAGAGGAAAAAAGCGAAAGCAAAAAAGTGGGAAGCAATGGAGAACTGGTAAGGTAACAGAGAAATATCAACAAACGCCATTACCATTACCATTTCCATTTCCATTTCCAACAACAACAACAGCAAGAGGGAGGATCGCCACTTCCTCCATTAATATTCACAGACTTTATTCTTCCTTCTCTCTTGTAGATCTTTGTACCCAGAGGACCCGATGCAGTGTGCTGCAATTGGCTGTTGATTTTTGGGGAGGATTTTGATTTTTCTTTTCTCTGTACAAGACCAAGATGGAGGCAATGGATAGAACGCCGTCGTTTTCAGTGGCATCCCTGGTGGACGATGTGCTTCAACAGCACGGGAATCGCCTCGCTGGTGGAGGAGGCGGCCTCGATTTGGAATCTAGGAGGGCCGAGGAAGCCGGTAACTCCGCTTTCTAATCTTATTTTCCCAAATCTTCGGAGTTTAGTGAATCATTTTTTTTTCTGATACTTATTTTGAGATTGGTTCTTTAAATTACTAGCATCTAGAAGAAACGAAGCCGCTGGATGGCTGAGGAAGATGATCGGCGTTGTTGCGGCTAAAGATTTGCCGGCTGAGCCGTCAGAGGAAGAATTTAGGCTCGGATTGAGAAGTGGGATCATTCTGTGCAATGTCCTGAACAAGGTGCAATCAGGAGCAGTGCCCAAGGTGAGCCAATTTCTCAATTGGGTTTATTGTTATTTGGTTCCTAAATTCTCAGTCTCTGCTCTCCCATGAACAATTTGTTAGGTGGTTGAAAGTCCTTGTGATTCTGGGCTCATCCCTGATGGAGCAGCGCTGTCAGCATTTCAGTATTTCGAGAATGTGAGGAACTTTCTTGTGGCCATACAGGAGATGGGAGTTCCTGCCTTTGAGGCGTCTGATCTCGAGCAGGGTGGGAAATCTGCCTGTGGCAGGGTTGTGAATACTGTTCTGGCTCTTAAATCTTACGGTGAGTGGAAGCAGGGTGGAGGCTATGGAGTTTGGAAATTCGGTGGGAATGTGAAACCTACTGCTACTATGTCCTCCACTAAATCCTTTGTGAGGAAGAATTCAGAGCCATTCACAAATTCCTTGTCAAGAACCTCTTCCCTGAATGAAAAATCTCTCAACTGTTCATCATCTTCCAATGTTAGTAATGTGGATTGTTTCAATTTAGTGTTATTTGCTTGTCTGTCTCGAGTTTATTGATTCTAATACTTTATTTCTTGTCAATTATTCGTTGTGGCAGAATGGTTCTCGCTCGTCCCTCATTCGGGCATTTTTGACAGATAAAAGGCCTGAAGAAATCCCAGTGGTAATGACTGAACATGTTCTTGCTCCTTGAGTACTCTTGTTCTTGTAGATTTCTTGATAGGATTTGGTGCTTGATGATGGTAGCCTTAGATCAAGATAAATGGATATTGCTGATGAATTGAGGTTTCATCCCCCAAGAAAGAGCCAAAAAATGGTTTCTATTTTGACACAATTCATCTATCTAAATTTTTATTTTTTGAGTGTAGATCATACTTTTTTCTTCTTTTAAATACCTGGCTATAATCAATGGCAATTGTTTCTCCTGCATAGAGCACATGTAGTGTATTCTATTTTATACAAAATGAAGATGTCCACAACTTTTTCTAAACTATGTTGCTCTATCTTGTTGTAGTTGGTAGAATCACTGCTAAGCAAGCTTGTGGATGAGGTTGAGAATCGCTTTTCCAGCCTTGAACTGGTATGTAGATTCAACAATCTTGTTTCATTTGTTGGCTTACATCTTGTTTATATCTCTACTATTTATTTACATCACAGGCAAAAGTAACCTCAAAAGATGTGGCTGCACCGCAAGGCAACAAGTCACAGTTGAAACCAGCTTTTGGTGTTAAAAGGGTGGAAAAAGTTGAAATAGTCCATGAAAGGAGTATGTTTGAGGAGCAATCAAAGAGCCAGATTCTGAAGCAGCAAATTATTTTTGATCAGCAGCAAAAGGATGTTCTGGTATGTAGCTGAAACATATTCTTATTAAATTTGTTCTTATGTATTGTTCATCATGTCCATACTAATTTTAAGTTGCTGTAGGAACTAAAACATAAACTGCACGCTGCAAAAGCTGGAATGCAGTTTATGCAAGTAAAATTTAGTGAAGAGTTCCACAACCTCGGTAAGATTATTGGACTTATTGTCAAATTATAAGAGTTTATGCAAGTGTATAGCTTTTTATCTCATTTCAATTTGTTTTGCTTTTTATTAATGCAGGTATGCACGTTAATAGTCTTGCTCATGCTGCATCTGGATATCATAAAGTTCTTGAGGAAAATCGTAAGCTGTATAATCAAGTGCAGGATCTCAAAGGTAATTAAGATCACTGGTCCTTGAACTTTCTGTGCATTTAATGTTGAATATTATCAATATTTTGGTCTCTGTGACAGGTAGTATAAGAGTTTACTGCCGAGTTAGACCCTTTTTGTCCGATCAATCAAATTATTTGAGTGTCGTGGATCACATAGAAGATGGAAGTATTACTGTTAACGCCCCCTCAAAGCATGGGAAGGGACATCGATCCTTCAGCTTCAACAAAATATTTGGTCCATCTGCTACACAAGGTAGTTGAAACTCAAAATTTTAAGGGGTATGGATTTTTAACATTAATTTTTTACAATACTTTCTCATTCTATTGCAGTGGAGGTCTTTGCTGATATGCAGCCACTCATTCGGTCTGTTCTTGATGGATACAATGTTTGCATTTTTGCATATGGCCAAACAGGATCGGGGAAAACTTTTACCATGGTATTAAACGTTTAAAGTTTGCCTCTAAGAAATTTGTGAAATTTAGATTAAGTGCTCATCTCTTTCGTTGTCGCATGTCTAGACTGGGCCAAAAGAGCTAACGGAGAAGAGTCAGGGAGTAAATTATAGAGCATTAGGAGATTTGTTCCTAATAGCAGAACAAAGAAAAGAAACCTATCGTTACGATGTTTCCGTTCAGATGATCGAGATTTATAATGAGCAAGTTAGGGATCTCCTTGTCACTGATGGTACCAATAAAAGATATCCTTCACATTGATTTTGTTTATCCTTGAGTTTGTAGTTATAAATTCATAAAAATAAGATATGGTGGACTAATTTCTCATTGCAAATTGTATGAAGATGCACATAAGTAATGCTTATGTTTTATCCATTATCAGCTTACAGAGTTGAACATCAAACCTGTTTGTAGTTCTAGAATCTAAATAGAGTAACTTTCTATCAAATGCTTTCTTTCCTTAACTATTTTTACATTAGAAATTCGCAACAGTTCTCAAAATGGCCTCAGTGTACCAGATGCTAACCTTGTAAACGTGTCGTCAACTTCCGATGTCATCAATCTAATGAACCTTGGCCAAAGGAATCGTGCCGTAGGAGCAACAGCTCTAAATGATCGTAGTAGCCGTTCCCACAGGTGATTAATGGAGATATCTTTGTGGTATTGAGTTGTGTATGCTTCACTGTGCACCAGGCTAACTCCAATTGAATAATTTTTTGTAGTTGCTTGACGGTTCATGTTCAAGGAAGAGATTTGACATCTGGAGCCGTTCTCCGTGGCTGTATGCATCTGGTAGATTTGGCAGGAAGTGAAAGAGTTGACAAGTCTGAGGTGACTGGAGATAGACTGAAAGAAGCACAACATATCAATAAATCTCTTTCTGCTCTCGGTGATGTGATTGCTTCTCTTGCCCACAAGAATCCTCATGTACCTTATAGAAATAGCAAATTAACACAACTTCTTCAAGATTCACTTGGTAAGATGGAATGTATATGCATACTGAATACACTCTCCCTCCCTCAATCTTAGATTGACTTACAACTTGGAATTTGTTTATATATTTTTAGGTGGGCAAGCCAAGACTTTGATGTTTGTTCACATAAGCCCAGAACCTGATGCTATTGGAGAGACATTAAGCACACTAAAATTTGCAGAGAGAGTGGCCACAGTCGAACTTGGTGCTGCTCGAGTAAACAAAGATACTACAGATGTTAAAGAACTCAAAGATCAGGTTTCAAGATTTGTTCACATTTAATCTGATCTTGAGCATGTTCTTTCTCAAGCTTTGTATTGAAACTTAATTTTTATCTGTCAGATTGCAAGTTTAAAGGCAGCACTTGCAAGGAAAGAGGGGGCGCCACAACAAATCCAACATCCTGCTCTCGGGAACTCTGAGAAATTCAAGACAAAAGCTAGTGAGTTATCGCCTTGCCAGCCTAAAAGTCAAGATTTAGATGTGTTGGTTGAACATGCTATCCGCCGTCAGCCTATGGGCGATGTAGGCAACATAGAGGTATGTTCTTCCCCTAATAAATGAGGCCTTTGTTCAAAATAATTAATTTGGTTAATGTGATTCCATTAGATTTTTGTCATATAAACGAAAGTAAAACCATAGTCCTACACATGCAAGAGTTACGGCTCCATCTGATAACATTTCATTCTTTTCTGATGAAATGCTGGAGTACCCTGCGGTTCTGCCAATGAGCTATTTATTAGCCAATAATGTGACTTGTGACCATCTTAGGAGTTACGGTCTTATTTGATAACATTTCGTTTTTATTTTCTATCTTTTGAAAATTATACTACTTGTTTTTTCTATCATAGATAGAAGTAGGAGTTGTAAGCTTGATTTTTAAAAACATAGAACTAAAAACGAAATGGTCATGAATAAGGCGAATGGTCATGAATAAGGCGAATAAGGCGATATGATAACTTTTTCTAAAGATATGGTGGTTCTTTTAAATATCTCTCCCATCTAAGTTGTCCATTTATTTGGTCTTCATTACTAACTTGAAGTTGTACCTAAATTTTAATGCTCCAGCTTCATAATAACTCTGCCTTACGGCAGAAAAGGCAAAGCTTTGACATGGATGAACTGTTGGCCAATTCACCTCCATGGCCACCCATAAGTAGCCCTTGCCTGAACTACGGCGAGGACGATAAAGACACGGGCTCGGGTGAGTGGGTCGATAAGGTAATGGTTAACAAGCAAGACGTGAACCGAGTCGAGAATTCGTTGGGGTGCTGGGAAGTAGAAAATGGTAACTTAAATGATGTCTTCTACCAGAAATATCTTCAGGACTCCTCCAAGATGATGTATACAGACCAAGCATATGGTATGCTAGCAGGAGCAAACAGATTCAACGTTGTCGGCATTGATGATATAGATGATCTCGACGCAGGAACGAGCGACTCATCGGAGCCAGATTTGCTTTGGCAATTCAACCACCATTCCAAACTTGCAAGTATAGGCAACAGCATTGGATCAAAAACGAAAAAACCGAATGGAAAGCCAGTAAAGAGCCCAGATTTAAGGTATTGTACTAGACTAGAGCTTAGTTCTTGAACTTATATAATATATGGCTTTATTTTAATGGGATTCTTGAATTCTTGCCATTTTTGCAGCAAGAACTTCAGTTCTTCATTGGGCCCTTCTCCTTCGCAGAAAATATCAAATGGGGTTGCCCTCCCACTGCACAGAAATGGGAGACAGCCTGCTTCTGCTGATAGCAAACGCAGAACTGGAAATAGAAAACAGTAATTTTTCTTTTCATTTTTTCTTTAATTCTTTAACAACGTGAGAGAGGGAATGTTGATTTTTTTTTTTTCCGAGCTTTTTTTATCATTGGCCATGCTGAGAAGAGAGGGGTTTTTATGTCTTTCCACTTTTTTTTTCTTAATTGTTGTAATTAATTATTGTCACAGTGAAAAGAAGCAATAATTTCAGTTGCTTTGAATTTGGGTTTATTACCTGGTCTCTTTTAATGACAGAAACTGTGTTAACAGCTCCAATTATTGTCATAGATTGGTTTTTCATCCCAATGGCCGATAATAATCACTCATTGATTCGTTGTTCCGTTGATATTAAGTTATGTTATTGATTTTCTTTTGAGTCAGGTAGAGATCAAACTTTCTACCTCTATGATGATAATTAGTGTCATATGTATATATTCAAATTTGTAGTCACGATGTTAACTTACTAAATATAACCACTTTTCTATAGTAATCATATATATTTTTTAGTTTAAGGGTATAAACACAATTATTAAGACATTAACAGATATGAAAAGTAAATAAAAACCAAACACAGCCATTAAGTTTTAAGGTCTTGATTTTTTATTCAATAACAATCCATTGTAAGTCAATATCAAATCCGTTGTGATTGGATTATACTCCTAACTAAAATTATATATCAAAAGTTAATTTATTTATTATGTTTAATACAAATCGCTAACTAAACATATTAAGTATTAGATGTTAACTAATGTAACTTCAATGTAGCTCAACTTTTAATGTAATTTCTACCCAATGTTATTACTGTTGTTTACTCGATGAGGATAAAATATTGATATCATTTATGAAGAATATAAAGAAAGAAAGAAAGTTTCTTCTACTTTTATCAAATCAATCATTTTTCAAATATTGTATTTTAGTCTATTATTTCATTAATTCTAGGGTAATAAGATAAAATTTCCAACAAACTCTAAAGGATAATCATTGGAACATATCTCCCACATCGTGGTTCTCTCCTAATGTTACTAGGTATATGTCAGAAAATATATATGACCTTGATAAATATGGAATATAAGTTTAAAATATGTCAATAGAAGAATAACTTAATATATTATCTACCAAAAAGTTGGAGGTTCGAATATCCACCCCAAATATTGTTGAACTAACAAAAGAAAAAATTCAAAATACATTTTGTTTGGTAATTTCTCTTTAGCTAAATATACCAAAGGGTCTTTTAATCTTTTAAAATTTTCAAGTTTACCCTTACTTTATTGAAATTATTCAATTAGGTAATTCCAATTTGTTTAACTTAGTATAGGAAATAACTTATATTCATGATCTCCTCATCCTTTTAATTCCAATTTGTCACTAAATGTTTGACAACTTTTAATATTTGAAAAAAGTTTTTGTTTTTGCATTTATTGTCAAACATTTAATGGTGAGGAAGACAAGGTTTCTCCTCGTTATTGAGGAGTTAAGTATTTTCTTTTTAATTTTTTAATTTATAATAATAATAAAATAAGAAGACAACCAATCAACTTTTAAAATAACAATATCTTAAATTTATGCTCGAGTTGGCACGTACATTAAAAAAGTTTTTTTAAAGAAAGCTACCACCCGATACGTTGGCGTTTTGATGGGCCGCCTGAATGGGCCGAAGGGAAGAAAAGTCCGGTCCGAGGCAGGCGCAGCCATGATTATGAAAGCCATTCCACTTTCACTTTCACATTTCAACATTTTCCGACAAAAGGAAATCGCCGTATTCTCTCAGAACTTCCTCTGAAAGCTCTAACGTCACCTGCCATCTCTCCGGCGCCTAGCGCCTTATCGCCGCCCATTTCTCCCTTGAGGATTCCACCTTCCGGACCTCCATCGTTAATCTCCTCTTCTACTCGCAAGATCACTCGCTCATTCTTCTTGCCAGAAGAATGGCTGCCGCGTATGTTCTGTCCCGGCGATCTTCGCCTTCGCACCTGTTCGGGATGGCGCGTTGTGCTACTGCGTCTTTGAGATCTTACTCCACGTCTTTTAGGGAGGAAAGAGATACGTTTGGACCGATTAACGTTCCCTCCGACAGGTTCGTGTGTGTCTCTCTCTCTCTCGTTCATCTGGTTTTTGGATTTGCTTGACTAACACTTGCTTTTGTTTTCCATTTCCTCAAAGGAAATTGTGATAAATGAAGTGAAATAAGTATTTTAATTACGTTGTTTGCCTTTTTAGATTATGGGGAGCTCAAACGCAGAGATCGTTGCAGAACTTCGAGATCGGAGGAGACCGTGAGCGGATGCCTGAACCTATAGTTCGTGCCTTTGGCGTACTTAAAAAGTGTGCTGCCAAGGTCCATTCGTTTTCAAATTAAGTTATAATGTGATGTTTGATTTTTTGTGCTACAGTTCGTATTTTGCAATTGAGATGAGATATTATTGCTTGGAAATGGTTCTACTGTTCATATTGAATCTGTTTTTGTAGGTAAACATGGAATATGGTCTTGATCCAACTATTGGGAAAGCCATAATGCAAGCAGCCCAAGAAGTAGCCGAGGGAAAGTTAAATGATCACTTTCCGCTAGTTGTATGGCAAACTGGAAGTGGCACTCAGAGTAACATGAATGCCAATGAGGTTAGGAGAACTACTCTGTTTTATCTTGATTGTGAGGTGCCAAGAGCGAAGGTTCAATCTATTAAGGATCTTATTGAAAGTCTTACATATTTCTTTCTTTTACATGAATCTCTTTCTTTGATCACGTTGTCGTGGTATTTTTTACCCAAGGAAGCATGAAAGGCTAGGTCACTGTTTTTATGTTAGGTTTGAGTTCTTATTAACGGCAGATGTGATGGCATGTGGTATTTAATCCCTTAATATACAACTCTCCCATGGGAGAGATTTGCTTTCCTTGGAAAATTAGGTTCCGTCAATCGCCATTCTTGAATCTAATGCAAAGTTCAAATCTAATTATTTCCTGAACTCCATGGCTTAAATTTATAATGCCATGTACGTGAAGTATGCGGCTTCCAAACTAGTGGTTACTGATGGTTGAATTGAAGACGTTGTAAGATGACTACAGTTTTTTTCACCCCCTCCCTTCCCTATGTAGTCAAATTCACCGAGTCTTCCTAAAGTACAGTCTCTTGAGAACAGAAAAGCATTTCCTCCAATAAGATATACATTTCCCTTCAATAATATTTGAAGTATCTAATATGAATGTTATGCGCACATGATTGCAGAACATAGGGTAATATGTTGAGTAATCTTCTTATAACGTCTCTGAGGGTATATTTTGTTAGTTGATTACTTGAATGGTACAAAATTGTGGACATACTATTTTTGTGGCAGGTCATTGCTAACAGAGCATCAGAGATCCTTGGCCATAAACGTGGTGAGAAGTTTGTGCACCCGAATGACCATGTTAACCGGTCACAATCTTCTAATGATACATTCCCAACTGTTAGTCATTTGCTTTCTTAAGTTATTTTGTGTATTGTTATTCCAACTCTTTTTCTGTAAATAACCAATAAAGTTTAGCAGTTTTCCATGGCAAAACTTCTTTTTTCCATAGAAGTTTTAATGATCAAAGTTTATGCCATTACTACTTTGGTCAAATTTTTATGCCATTACTACTTTTATTTGTCTCAATTGACAAGAGTTTTTTCCTCACTTCTGATGATTTCTACTGATTTCCTTTTACAGGTAATGCACATAGCAGCTGCAACAGAAATTAATTCCAGATTCATACCAAAATTGAAAACTTTGCATTCATCACTAAACTCAAAGGTTTGATTTTTATTAGAGATACGATGCCCAGAATTTCAAATTTTTGTTTGCATCTTTACATGTTTTAAATAATCCGACCTTAATTTATTTACAGAAGCCTGTTTGAGTCATAATCTTAGGTCATGTTTGTTTGATTGCATGGATTAAGCTGAATGTCTAAAAAGCATGGAAAGCATTAGGAGATCATAACATAGTTTGAATCTGATTTACCATCTGTTAGTTTGAACACTTCTTAACTGAGTTGTATGGTAGTGATTGTATGTGTTTATTTACACTCCCTGCTCCTTTGCATTTTATTTGCCCTTTGCACCTTAATTTAAGTCTGTAATTCCTTATATTACTCTGTTATGATCCAAACAGTCCATTGAATTCAAAGATATTGTTAAGATTGGACGCACTCACACTCAAGATGCCACACCATTAACCCTTGGGCAAGAGTTCAGCGGCTATACCACACAAGTATGCTTTCTTTCTCTTTGTGGTTGTGAAAGTTTTGGTGGTCCTGATGCCTATTGAAAAGAAGAAATAGAGTACGATGCATATAAATAATTTTCTGATTGGTGTGTGCTTGGGCTGCAGGTGAAGTATGGTATTGACAGAGTCTTGTGCACTCTACCTCGAATGTATCAGGTTGTGATGCTTGTAATTGTTCCAGGTATTTTTTCAATTCCTTTTGCTATTTTTATTTTTGACACTTCAGAATTCCATTTGTACAGCTTGCCCAAGGTGGAACTGCTGTTGGAACTGGATTGAACACAAAGAAAGGGTATATTTTCTTTCGAATTAGTATGAATAAGAAAAAATATCTAGTTTTCTTATATTGTGCTTCAAGACCAGACGGATGAGCGTATTTCTTATTTTGAGATTGGCGCTGTCTATTATTCAGATTTGATGTGAAGATAGCTGCAGCAGTAGCTGAAGAAACAAATTTCCCGTTTGTGACGGCAGAAAACAAGTTTGAAGCTCTGGTTAGTCAATTGAAGGAGCATCATCTTCCCTCTCTTTTGTTTTTTATTGCACAGTTTGGTGTTGCCTTCCTTCATACATGGAACCATTTTTTTATGTTGGAATATTTTGTTTTGCTAGGCGGCACATGACGCTTTTGTTGAGACTAGTGGGGCTCTTAACACAGTTGCTACTTCCTTGATGAAGATTGCTAATGACATACGCCTGTTGGGAAGGTTTATATGCATTAATTTCGTCGATCCTAGCACTGTATCATTTCTTGTCTTTCTTTATCTAATATTTCCCCCCTCATTTCATGTATACAGTGGTCCACGTTGTGGTCTTGGTGAACTTATTCTTCCCGAAAATGAGCCAGGCAGTAGTATTATGCCAGTAAATCTCTCTGTCTCTCTCTCTGTGTTTTGGGGGCACATGCGTGTCTGTCTGTCTTTCAGAAGCTATGTTTCAATGCTTTGGGCTTGTTAAGCTTAACAATTTTTTCTGGTTCTAGGGGAAGGTCAACCCTACTCAGTGCGAGGCTCTCACTATGGTCTGTGCTCAGGTATAGTTACCTTCTAGCATAGTTCATTATGTGATGCTGAAAGAGGAATTAGTTAATATAGATCCAACTAATTATGTTGGTTTCCATTTGTTCCCCAAAAATTTTGAGTTACCATTCTAAGCTATGCATACTCTGGTTATCAGTGACTAGTTTCATATATGTAATATATTGTCATTCTTGAACCTTAATTAGTTCAATGTGTTCCAACAAATTTTTGTTAATATTTTGTTTATTTGTTTTAAATAAATCAATTAAAAGTTTGTTTCTAATTTTTTAATTAAAAAAAAATATATATTAGATGCGATCGACAGTTCTTCATGTTTTACAGGTTATGGGAAACCATGTGGCAGTAACGGTTGGTGGATCAAATGGACACTTTGAGCTTAATGTATTTAAGCCAATGATCGCCAATGCTCTTTTGCATGTAAGTTCTGTAGTATCTCTTTATCGTTGTTATTTCTAGATATTATGTTTAAATAATGATATCATAAACTAAACTATTATCTTGTGGTTGCACCATCTGCTATGAGATTCATTTATCATATTGTCGATCACTCGATCTGCTTATCGTCCTCAAATGACATGCACGCACGCACATATATATATAGAGTTAGAAATAAATATTCTGGATTTATTGAACCTTCATCTCGAACTCTGGCTCTGCAGTCATTGAGATTATTAGGAGATGCTTCTGCTTCATTTGAAAAGAACTGTGTAAGAGGAATTCAAGCTAACACGGAAAGAATTTCGAAATTATTGCGTGAGGTTAGTTTTATGTTAATATTTGAAAAAGATAATTTTATGCTACACCGCTTGTGTTGAAGATTTTGGCTGATGATGATTCTTGTGTATATCTCTGCACTTAAATTCGATGGCCTTGCAGTCGCTGATGCTCGTCACAGCTTTGAACCCTGTAAGTGATCATAACTAGAAAGCTCACATTTTCCTTAGGCTTGGAACATTGTTTGATAACGTGTTCATGCATACTGTTTCCAGAAAATTGGTTACGACAATGCTGCTGCAGTTGCAAAGACAGCCCACAAGGAAGGATCCACTTTGAAGGTATGAATTGCGTTTGAATTACATTTATAATCCTAATTGTATAGGTTTAATCTTATTTTCATCTCTAAACATTTCATGCTTATACTGTTTCTAGTCTTTAAACTTTCAAACATTTTTTTTTATCTCTAAAGTTGTGCATAAAGAACTATTTAGTCAAAGTCACTCATTTTTAAATAAATTAGTTAATAGAAGTTTGATATGGGTATCTCCTTATTCATTAGCCTAATCAATAGGCATCTGTAAGTCATGTGTTGTCAGTTGGGTGTCAAGTTTTCAAATGCATTTAGGTTCTTGTTAAATGATTTAGGGAAATTCAAATGGTAAGCACATTAGATTGTCTGGACTAAAAATAGGACATTTGTAAGTTTAGAGAATATATAAATACACAACCAAAATAGGATTTAAACTCATATATCTTTTTTTAGTACAACATGTGGATAGAGGATCGAACTCACAATCTCTTGGTTGGAGATATATGCCAATTACCGCTGAGCTAGCTTTGGTCCATATTTTTATTATTACCTAAATTGTCAAATGGCTCGTTTTGGTATATAATTTTGTAGGACGCTGCATTGAAGCTTGGAGTTCTAAGCGAGGAAGAGTTTGATAAACATGTGGTGCCTGAGAAGATGATTGGTCCATCTGATTGATAAAAAGTTGTTTTGTGTTTGGCTCATTGTTTCATCAAAATAATTTTGATAGGTACTTTCATTTTTCTCCTAAAAGGAAGAAGAAATCCATTTTTATGAGGATTGAACTGGATAATAAAAAGACCACATATAATAGGATCTCTCCTAAGGATTGTGGTCGTTCCTCTTGTATTTTCTAGAAAATTCTCTCACCGGAAGTAATTAATAATTTATTTTGGATACATTTTTTGTGGTACGTTGATTATTGCATCTCTTTGGTGCGTTTTTCTTATAAATGGTGGATTGTAATAAAAATATTTTATACAATTCATATACATATACATATAATGTAGTTTACAAGTGGAGTGCTGCGATTTCCTATATGCCCTCCGTTAAATATCAAAGTAAGAACATGAATTCCTTGCTTCGTAGAGTATTCTTCCAATAATTTTGAGTTTCTACCTTTTAAAGCTCTCATTACTTGAGGCTTAATAAACGAAATGATATTTTGAAGTTGATTTCTGCAACCACTAGCTCTCGTAGCCATGGTAAGAAAAAGAATATAGCTTGGTGAAAACTATTTCATTTGATCAATGGTAGAGTGCCGAGGCTTGCAGGGAGTGAGCTCCTATTATAACCAAACGAGAGATTTGCTGTCCGTTCAAAAATTATGAAACTTGTTCTTGTAGAAGACTCATTTGAATGTTCTAAGAATGGATCAGTCAAGTTCATTGACACATGTTTGGAGTGTGGAAGGTAGCAGGCAGTGTCCACCAAGCTCCAAGCAAGTTTTTCCACCCCTTTGGACATTTGATGATTTGGCATGCTTGCTTTGAGCGAACAAGATTGCTTTATGGCAACAAAGTGAGAGGTCCACTTTATCTCGCTTTTATTCTCTCTCTCCTACACCCCACCGTCCACCAGGGATATATTCCCATTGCATAATCAATCACCAAGGCGGCTCTATAATCTCTTCTTTATTCTTGGATTTCGTTCAAGAGAAAATGTATTAACCATGACCATCATAAAGAAAGAACCATACTTATCATGAAAAAAATGCAGTCGAGAACTCAGATTCACAACTATTTCTTCCATCCCTACCATACAAAACTACACATTGAAGACAACCAGCAGTTGACGGAAAGTTTCGAAGGTCTCAAACTTCTGTATGGAAGAGCACTCACGTTAAAGAAATCTACTAATAAGGCTTGAGAAAATCTTGTAACAATTTAAAAGAAAAAAGAACCAAAGATCAAACGATTGATAAATTAGAAAAATTATAGATGTAAATCTCTATTCGTCTGGGATTTTGATAACAAGGAAAATTGTCCAAAACAAGAAAAACGACAAAAGTGGTCAAAACCAGTACAGTAGTTGAGGATCTACGAACGATCAGAAATTCACTTCTTTGCTTTTTTTGATACCCTGCAAGAGAAAGAAGGTGGGTGGGTTCATTATATAAATCAGATTTAATCTGATCATCACATGTAAAAAACATCAGCAGCTATTATATACTTACTGAGTAGCTTGAGATGCAGCAGCTGGGGCAGCAGCTGCGGCTGGTTTTTCTCCAGGTCCCTAAATGACAAGGCCAAGTCAGTATTCTGGCATTAAGTAAAACTAATACTAAGGAACTTGAGGAATGGAGCAGTAGGTTTGGCATGACAAAGAAAATTGTATGTCGTCAAGCTTATTTTAAGAATTATTGAGGAATCATTTCAATTATAACATGATTGATCGGATACCTGGGCCAACCGCTCCTCTCTTCTGGCAATTTTTCTTTCCCTACTAGCCTTGTTCTTTGCTCTCTTAGCCTCAAATTGATCGGATAACGTCTTCTCTCTTGCCTTCTCAGCCTTTGATTTGTGGATGCTTTCCATCAGCACACGTTTGTTCTTGAAAACATTACCCTTCACCTTCATGTACATGTCATGATACATGTGTTTGTCAATCTTCTTCGACTCCCTGTACTTGCGGAGTAATCGCCTCAGGACACGCATTCTCCTCATCCAGAGGATCTTGGTGGGCAACCTAGCCTCCCTGGTACCCTTACGCTTACCTAAATGTAACAGACATAATTAGTGATGAAGTAAACATAAAAGCACTAGAGTGAAGAAATTGATAATAATTATGACATACAAGCACTTCTTGCTTAACTACTGTAAAAACTTATGATATAACAATTAGTTCCCTATTACTTTTAAATTTACACAGACATCGATCAACCAATGTTCCAATTCCTGACACATTTGAATGCTAAGCACGATAAATTATATGCTGTAAAAATTGTAAATGGAAATATCCATTTTCAAATTAAAGAAAATTAAAATATCAAACGGTAAACTATATTAACTCAAGGGAAAAAACAGTTAACATCCCTAATGCAAGGTCAAATGTACTAAAACATAGACATATCTTACCAAGAAGGAAAAAAACATACCATTCCCTCATAAACATCATCTCCCACATCTTCCTACGCAATTACATATGGTTTATAAAGTAAAATTTGGTTGTTATATTTCCTTTTGTTTGTAATCCTAAAGCATTTATATTATATTTTACTTATTTATTTATTTCTATTTTCATTGAGGCAAGTATTTATGCCTGATTTAAAATTTTAAGAACAGTTTTTCAAAGTTTCAATGTCCTGCACGCCAGCACAAAAATCTGCACGAATAGAGCGTCCATTCTTCATCTATAACAAGTAGCAGAAACTCAAAAAAAATTACCATATCCCGAGTGACGTCCCTTCCTCTTAGCCTCCTTCATACGACGAGCACGGGAACGAGAGTGGATCTTCGTCGGTTTCCTGATAATGAAACCATCTTTGACCAACTTCCTAATGTTTTGGCCTGCAATCGACACAACTTCCTATAAATCAACCCAAAACAGAAAACAAAACGGTGCCCACATACTAAAATAAAAGTTGCGATATTTCATATTCTCACGTATTAGACTAGGACATCCGGCAAAAAATAAAAAAATAGTATAAATAAGAAAAAGAAATCTCAAAGACCAAATATCCGGCAATAAACAATTTTACGAAACCAACAAAATTCAAACAGGAGTCTTTAACGAACTGTATTTCAACCAAGTAGATCGAACTAAAACCCTAATTCTTGAGAGCTTTCGCGTACCACTCAAATTAAGCAATAAACTTCCTATGACATCTCCCGCAACCAAAAGCAACTTAATCAACGAAAATATCAAAATCAAAACCCAGCAGTCCTAAAGGAAACAAAAAGGATCGAGAATGGAAGAAAAGGAAAAGAGCATACGAGAATTGGCCATGGAGATTTCATTGACTTCATTAGGATCCAGCCAGACTTTGCCTCTGCCGCACTTGAGAACACTAGCGGCGAGGCGCTTCTGAAGCTTGAGCGACACCATTTCTCCACACCTCCTCTGGGCAGCTGCAATTCGAGAGAACCGCGCGAGTGATTGTTCCGCTATTTATATATAAGACAGTGCTGCGTTTTCTGCCCTAGGGTTAGGGTTCCCAATTACTGGACATTTTTTGGGCTTCATAACCGGCCCATTAAAAGCTCCTTATTTGTGGATCTGAAATGATATAATGGGCTTTTATCTTAATGGGCCTCATGGATTCGGCTTTCTTTAGGTTTCCAAGGCCCTGATTTCTCAAATGCTGCTCATGTATGTTAGGTAGAAAGGAAAAGATAATTGAAAAATAAGGTTAAATTACGAGTTTAGTCTCTAAACTTTTAATTTTGTGTTTAATATTTAAAGGTGCAGTAAATTAGTGAATTTTTAATTTAGCATCTAATAGATCTTTGACATATTCAATAATTTTTTAAGATTAACTAATAGTTTTATTATTAGTCTCGTGCTTTGATTAAAGTTACTATCTCTATTGAGAAGAAACCAAACTCTAACTTGACAAGTCATCTATAGAGGCGTCCATTAAATTTTATGGTATGATATCTTATATTAATAACACAGACCTGAAAAGTTATACTATTTGAGAGGAAACAAAAAATAAGTTACTTAGGTTGAGAAATATAAATTTATGTTATTTTTGAAAATTTGAAAAATTGGTTATTAATTTTATTGTACAATGCAACTCACTATGGTTACATGGATTTTTTTCACTCATTTTAAATTACAATCATGTATACGTGTCATTTTTTTTAATAAAGTGAGATAGGGGGCTTCGAACTCGTGATAGAAATGTGTCAAGTACCTATTTTCACATACACATACATATTCATTTTCATCAATTTTAGGATGCTTTATTATTAAGGGGAGGCAAACATAGCTTCAACTTATAAATAGATTCATAAAGTTTATTATAAGTGAAATTTTAAAATTTCTGTCCTACATTTTGAACATTATATTTTAAAATATAAAAATATATATAAACTTTATTTAAAAATCACTTGATGTTTAAGTCATTTTTACCTCACTTGAGAGGTTATAGGTTTGATTCTCCAACCTCGTATGTGTTCTGAAAACAAATTTTAATTATAAGTTTGCTTCTTAAATTTTTAATTTTATGTCCATGTAGACATTGTCTAACGTTAAGAAATTTATTGGATACAAAATTCAAAATTCAAGTACTTATTTGACACTTTAAAATTTTGTAAGTTTTTTTAATACACTTTAATCAGTTGAAGATGTTCAAGTTCGTTAAACTTATAAGTACACCATTGAAAAGTTCATGTGCTTATATCAAAAAACACAATTGAATTTCAAAGTAGCAAGATCCAATTGGGAATTTTCACCTGAGCTTTCTAGCCTTTTTTTTTTCCACGATAGCATGATCACTATAATTTACACCACTGAATTCACTGTCATAGAACACAAAAATTACACCGACCTGACGATACTCTCAGAGCTTATAGACTAAAATTTGTAATTTAATTTAAAAAAGAAGGTTCTCTAAATTTTGCATGGATAGTTAATAGGACCCTAAACTTAGAAATGTATCTAAACTTTCAATTTTGTACCTAATAGGTCCATCAACTTGAAAAGTATGTAATAGATCTATGATTTGTTCAAAATTTTGAAATAATTTTATGAATTTTAAAAAAGTTTGAATAGTAAAAAATCTACTAAAAATGCTGAAGCGAGCATGGCTTTGTCGTTTATCTTGAGATGAAGTAATTTTTTTTTATACAACATGTGGAGGAACATGTGGAGGTGGGGGATCAAATTCATGATAGAGATAAGTGCCTTAACCACTTGAACTATACTCGTTTTTCCATCTTGAGGAAGAATTAGAACTTGTTTATCAGTTAGTTAAATAACTCCAATATTCTTGTCATTGTAACTGATTTGTCATGGCCTATAAATATGGCCTTATCCTTTTAATAAAGACTATGCAAGATTTAAGTAACTCTCTAGTTTCAATAGAAACTAAAAATAAAAATAAAAAATAGTTATAAACATACTTTTATTTTTATCTTTTTTCTAAAAAAAAAAATAAGAAACAAGAAGGATTAATGTTTGTAGTTCTAAAAAAATTAAAAATAAAACCAGTAGATGAGAAATGAGAAACAGAAAATAAAAAACCAAAACTTTACTAATTCGTGCCATAAATTTATTATATTATAAAGTTCTAGATTAAATAGTAAAAAAAATAATAATAATAAGCAAAACTTATTCAAAATCATAAGGAAAGGTACAGAGTTGGATTGGCGGTGGGAGCGAAAGTACAAGAGTACGACATATCGCAAATTCTCGAAGTAGTAAAGTAAACGTACTAGTTTTAAAACCATCACTCCCAACGAGCGCCCACTGTTTTGTCCGACCATAGAAAATAATAATATATTTATTGTCTGCCATGCAAAATCTGCCATTCTCAATTTGCACTTTTTTTGCCTCA
This sequence comes from Momordica charantia, assembly GCF_001995035.1. Next base: position 339,806 of record NW_019104623.1, read on the forward strand.
TAATTACAAAACTACCACTCCTAATAATCCACGTCGATGCTCTTTTTGCCACGTTGGACCAAACAAATTTTGTTTTTTGACAATCGTCGGGCCAAACAATTAATTCAAAATTTCTATGATACTACAAAATGGAATCTTTCAGATATTTAAAATATAGTTTTCTTGAACATGAAATTCAATTCTCGAATATTTTTATTCTCCATCACAAAGAAGAAGAAGAAGAAGAAGAAAATATTCATTTTTATGTTTATTTGACAAACAAGAAGATTGATTAAAAAAAATCCCTCTAAAAAGATTAACATTTTCTTATTTATTAAATAAATGATTGTGAAAATTTGATAAATACGTAATACTCAAAAAGATTCTCTTAACTCCAAGATGAAATAAAAGAGAAAAAGGAATTTTTCGTCTCCAATATTATTTTCAACGAATTTATTTATTTATTTAATGTCTCCACCTTATATGCTCATCTATTTATTAATTTCATATTGAAAAAAAATGGTAATATAAAAATTCGAAAACTTTGACGTGAGGTTTGGAATCTTTTTTTTTTATCATTATTTATTTTTATTGCAATGAATATTAAGATTTGAACTTTTGGATTGATTTGGATTGGAATATTCTTTAATTTTAGCCTTAGAGGAAAATTTATCGATAATCATTGAATATTGAATAACGAATCAATATAATATTTGCTTGGATTTTTACACCATCTCTTGGCCTGAAATATTGAGAAAACAGAATACAAAAAACAATTTCATATCAACAAATTGACATCGTTCCAGAACTGAAAATTACACCAACTGATTCTGAAATTAAACAAGAAACAGCAATTAAAATAAAGGGAGGAGGAGCAAGAATTTCAACGAAGAAATTCAAGAGAAGTTATTGCCGATCATCACAAATCAGAAGACGACACAGAGCCGTGATGGCCGTCGTCGTCGTCGAAGCTCCAGAGATCTCCGACCACCTGTTCTTCCGCCGGATTCGTCACCGCCGACTGGCCGTCGAGGTATGGAATCTGGTAAAACTTCATGAAGTTCTCGTACGCCATGAGCTCCTCTGAAAGCTTCTGCACCTCGTTCTCTTCCTCCGCCGCGGCAACGGCGGCGACCTTCTGCTCCGGCTCTTCCTCCGCCTCCTTCACACCTAACTCCACGGTGTTCAGATTCTGACTGAAACCTAATCCTAATCCCTCCGGCGGAGGATAAGAATTCTCCGATCCAGAGCCGGATTGTTCCTCATTGATCGCCGGAGTTAGGTTCACGTTGAAACCTCTAGTCGGAATTTCACCGATCTGATTCAGATCGCAGCGGAATCCTCCATAATCAGAAACTTCAGGTACACTAAACAAATTCGCCCTAAATTGACTCTGTAACAGAGGATTCACGTTCTGGAAATTCGGGGGATTACATCGAGCTTGAATCGAATACTCATCATCTTCGTTAGGGAAATTAACCTTGGCTTTCTTACCACGGATTTTCCGAGCTTCTCTATCGTAAGCTCGAGCGGCTTCCTCCGCGGTGTTGAAGGTCCCAAGCCAAACGCGGATCCCCTTTCTCGGGTCACGAATCTCCGCCGCCCATTTCCCCCATGGCCGCTGACGAATTCCTCTGTACAGATTCTTCCTCTGCCTCTTCTTCGGCTTCTCGTCCCTCCAAGAAGCCTCTGCAATGCAACACCAAAATTTCCCCAAATTTCAGAAAACCTAGAAATCGAAATTGAGGAGAACAGA
>NW_019104623.1:341645-359063 GCF_001995035.1 Momordica charantia
AAAAGATTTGAGAAATTTGAGAATTAGGGTTTTGATTGAAGGTTGGAGAGAAGAGAGAGCGGGGAGAGGGGGGTTTTGTAGGCGGTGGTGACAGTGCAGAAGCGTTACAGGAAGCTTCTTCGATTTCACCAACTTGCGTTTAGCTGTGCCATGGATACCTTTTTTTTAAATATATATATATATATATTTGTAAACATACAAAATAATGGTACAATTTTCATTTAAAAGAAATTATATATGATTTTTCTCAAAAAAAAAAAATTATATATGCTCATGGTTGAAAAAATATTAATTTTTTCCACTAACTGCACAAACTGTATCAAATTTTACCTAAAATCTTTTATTTTGTTTTATTGGAGGGTTGATTTTCCATKGGTGGAAATGAATCTAAGCATAGTTCAACACGTTATTTGTCTGCGACCAAAAGGTCATCAGTTCAAATCTCCCCTCCTCCTCCACCTAACAATAAAAAACAAAAACAAAAAATCTGACTACTAGAGAAAGAACAAGATACCTTAATAGCTATAATATGTTCATGTTGGTATTCAAAGGTTGATTTTGAACCTTTATGAAAAATAAATTTGTGCAAAATTTTATTTTATTCAAATAATTGAGTTTTGTTTTTAATTATTATATTGTCGGTTGAATTAGCATAAATTGAAAAGAAATTAAAAATTGCAACAATTATCTAAGTCTATGTCTAATTTAATGAGATTGAAAGTTTAAAGTAAAAATTGGTACAATTTGCTCCTTTAATATGCATGTTTTTTTGTTAAAAGATTTAATAGGTATGTTTTTATTTGATGAATGAGAACAACTACCAAACTAAATATTAATTTACTATAAAAGATACTATAAACATAAAAATCATCTATTATTATTATTTCAATAAATATTAATATGGTGTCAATATAATTGACACATGTTTAGAAAGTTCTGCTTTGAAAAAAAATTAATATTGGTATTTTTCAATTATTAGGTTCTACTTTTTCAATATTTTATTTAAATTATGTGAGACTTTGAAAGCTGCCATTGCAACTACTATTTATTTTTTGACATTTTGTTTGTTGGGTTTTTACTGCCGAATTTCAGTGTGGAGGAGGGGGAGCCGGCGTGGCTGGCAAGCATTTGTTTGAGCCAATTTGACTTTCAATTATAACTTTGTGAAATGTTTCTTTTTTTCTTTCTTCTTTGATAGGTTTCTAAACTAATCTAGAGTCAAAACTTTGAATCAAATTACAAGTACATTGCTTTATCCACTTGGTCATTTGATGAATTAATTATTGTATCTATGCTATGAGGCACCCAAATTCAAATCACAATCCTTTTTCAAATTGACAAGATTATTTATTGAAAAATCATCGTCTACCTACAAAAGAAAAATACGGTACATGAACAAATTACATCTTCTAACAAATTTCTAGAGATAGAGATACATATATATGAATAAATTACTTATTAGAACCAGAGGAATTTTGAGATTTTGTAGGTATGAGATGATAAAATAAACAAATGCATAATCAATCGGCAATTTGTACGTCTCTTTTAACTGGTGGCAGTCTCTATTTGTTAGGATGTATACTTGATAGAACTTTAATGGAAAATCATGCGAATGAGAATGAAACATGTCCCAAAATAATTGAAAGTCAAAAAATGTAAAAGAAAGTTTGAGGTTATTAGATGTTGAATTCGAATTTCAAATCTCTACTGCATCCGTTTCCTAAACCTTGGTCATTACACTTCTTTAAGCAAATCTTTTTATATTGCTCCAATCATGTTTAAGTTTTTATTAGTGGGTTAGGTATAAGATTTTCAAATAAATTTAAGTTTTTGTTAAATAATTGATGATTAAACAAAGTTTGGAGTAAAAACTAAAACAAAATATTTGAAAGATCATGAATTTAAACCTATATGATTTAAACTTAATTTTAAAACCCTATATATATATATATATTTGCCTAAAAGGATATATTTTTATATTATTAGTATATGCATCTATCTTCCTTATCAAATAATCATAAAGATGACAAGTAAAAAGAAAAAAATAAAAAAATAAAAAAAAGCTCGTCCTAAAATCAGAGTGTCAGTGAAGGGATTTGATTCACGATGATTTAAAATTTTCTTAATAAATAGATATCGTATCAAAGTTCAATAGACTTAAATGAGTACTCGAATCCAAAAATGAAATTTGGTCAAGATTGATGAGTCCAAAAAATTTACCATCTCGAGACGGCATGTTAAGGATTCACATTAAAAAAAATAAGGGATCTAACAAGAAATTATAATGTAAAGTAAGCAACTCTTCTCCTTGCCAATTAATTTTGATATGAAATTCTATGAACATTGATACAGTATCAGAGTCAAAAAGCTCAAACAGACATTCAACCATTTTCTTGTAAAGTTATTTTTAAATGCAATTCCATGAATATTATACAAGTCTCTTATTTAGGTTATGTTTCCAATTTTTTCTTTTTCCTTTTAGATAATATAAGAACATATCATTTTTATTTTTACTAGTGTGTATGTATGTATATTTCTTTTTTTCCAAAGGGAATTACTAGTACTTTTTGCAACAACAAGATTTTAGCTCCATTTTTCTTAAGATTAAATTATAAATTTGCTCCGCAAGTAGGACAAAATATCAGTTTGAATCCTTATAATTTTAAAAGTTTCAATTTAATTTTTATAGTTTAGTAGTATCTTTAATTTGGGTAATTTTATAGTTTAGTAGTATCTTCAATTTGGGTTTTGTGGTTTTAAAAGTTAGTTCCTATGATTTATACTTAATTTCAATTTGGTCTGTATTTTGGTTAAATCTCACCACTCGTCCTTAAATTATTTTTATTCCCATAAAAAATTATCATACTCGACTTTAAATTCTAATACATCCAATTAACAGTTACCCAAATAGAAAACTGCTACCTAAAAAAAATATCAATATATTAAAGGAACTATTGGTGAGATTTGACTAAATCATAAAAATCAAATTAAATCCTATACAATTATAGGAATTAAATTGAAATCAAATTCAAAATTTGCAAAAATAGTAAAAATTAAATTTATAATTTAACCTTTTTTTTTCCTAATCTTAATAAATTTGACCCTCTATTTTTTTTTACAACTGGAAGAGGAATCAAACTCGCAACTTCTTAATTAGATATATATATATATATGTCAATTCCCAATTCCCAGACAATTATACTCCCTTGGCATTTGACCCTCTATTATTGAACTTTATACTAACAAGTTGAAAAGGGAAAAGAACAGTTATAGATTATCCAAATATGACAAAAAAAAAAAATCAATGTTAAGCCGTCTTCCATATACGTGACCTCATCACCAACAACGTTTGTTAAAGTGGTCTTTTCATGAATGCCACTTCAACAAATCTAATTATAGATATGGATGTAACAAAGGCAAATTATTATTATTATTATTATTATTATTATTATATATATTAACAAAACAAAGGCAAATTATTATTATTTTAGAAAAAGTTGTCTACTCAGCTATATTAGCAGGTATGAGTTATTATTCAACATTCTTATTTGATTTGTATACCAGTTTATTCCTTTTACTTTTTTTTTTTAATATAAACTTTTAAAAATTATGTTTTAATATCTTGCTTTTTGAATAATCTATTTCATTTTTTTTACACGGTTAACATATCTGTAAATGTAATTTTTGGGTTCATATGTGATTTTGATTATTTTAGTATTTCCTATTAATTTTTATTAATCATATTTAACAAAAATTCTAATTTATTTCAGCACCCTGTATTCTTTTCTAGACAGAGTTGAGTTACTTGCATCAAATATGTACATATTAATATTTTTTAATAGTTTCTAAGAAATATATAAAAACGAATGTGATACTTTTGTTTATTGGTTCAGTAAATATACGTTTTTATGTATGCATAAACTATGGAGAATCATGATTTTTCACTGTAGTTAAAAACCAGGGTAAATTACCTTCTTGACTTTTCATGTTTGTGTCACTTCTTGAATTTTCAAAACCTAAAACTTAGCCCTTGAGTTTGGTTGAGAAGTTCTATTTACTCCATCTCATTACATTTAACCTTAATTTGCAGAAAATTTCGAGTACTATAGAAAAACGAATGATAATCACATTTATTGTTACGCACGTCATGATTATCTAGAAATAATGTGGAGTCCAACAACATTAAAGAGCAGTTTATAAAGATACTAAAAAAAATTTTGAAATGTAATTACAAACCCAACAGTTTTTCTCAAAAAATTATATTGTGCATTCGTCGACTTTAATGATGATAGTCGTTATACTTTTGTATTTGTGATCATCTTTAATTTATAAAATTGATAATCTACTTTAATATTGATTAGAGAAATTTTAATGGGTGCAAGATAGATGTTGATAAACTAATAAACGTCTTTTAGTGAGATTGAGACATCAGGGGAGGAATAAACTACCATCTTAATAATCACGTGCATTGATTTTTTTTTAAGTTCAATAATATGTGTAGAGGTAGATATTAAAATATTCTTCAACTTTTTTATACATATGTCATAATCAGTTGGGTGTACATATTAGTTATCTATTAGTTCAATTTTTAGAATAATGTTTATAATTATTATTTTAATTACAGTATGTATAATGATTAGTAATGCTAAATGAATGAATTAAACTACTTAAAAAGACGAATATATCCAAAGATAAGTGATAGTTATAGAAGTAAAACCAGGGAGGCCGTTGGTATTTTGGAAATGGTGGGCGACATTACATTCCAAATCCACTTTGGTTGACTGAGTTTGTCGACAAGTCGTAAAGTCTAAGAGTTGGTGGAAGAAGCTTAAATATGATTATATCCATTGCTTTGTAAATTTTTTACTCTAATTAATCAACTTGGACCAGCCGCTTTAATTTGTCTATTAAAAAAATTATTATTTCCCTTTTTAGTACAACAATTTAAAAATACTGTAGAATAAAAAACTTTCGACTTAAAAAAACAGTTCATATCAATTATCATTGCTATTAAAAAAAATTAATTAAAAGTATAATTTTACCTTTTTTTTCAATAATATTACATCACACAGTGAGGGAAATTAGAAGATTTGAGTTTTCAGTTATTAGAGGAAACTGTAAAATGTTAATTCTTTGTAATTTACCTCTTTTTGAATTTTTGGACCTAAAAGATTAGAAAATACGTGGTCATTGTGAGTAGAAATATACCATTGAAAAGTAGGAGAGACAAAAACAATTTTTATTAGGATCAAGGAGGCTTTTAATATTATGGTTAATGATAAAGACGTAAATGTAACTGCTAACATAGAGCATATTTGAGTGATTAAACGTACACATATCTTCTTATTAATAATCGTAAATTCAAATCACTACCACTTTTATTTGTGATGTAATATTGATATTGATAAATGCCAATAAAAATTTTAAATGTAATGTTAATTTAATCTCAAGAAATTCACACCATCTTCCCCTTGAAAACGTGCAGTGGTCAGCATCAAATCTTTCTAGATTTTTAGAATCAATAAGATATTTGTGAGTCATTGATTTCACATCTTCTAGTTCTAAGACTCAAGCTGGCTAGGGAAGATTCTAATTTTTTTCTTTAATTTATTAAATTAATTAATAAAGTGATTGAGTTTTTTTGGTCGATTCTAATCAATTGTGTTCTACTCAAGTTTGTTACAGTAATTGAAATTAAAGTTATATATAATAACCTAAAGATAATGCTTTTGTTATAAATTAGAGGATAATTAACCTTTAATATTTTAAAATTAATTTGATGTTTAGCCGCCACAAGTTCGTAAAGTTTAATGTCAAAGGCTTGGACGTGAACTTTTTAAAATTTTTTAAATTTCTCCAAGTTGCCACTTAGCTCCCTTTTTCTTTTTGAAGAGTAGGACTTAGTAGTCGTAATCAATGTGAAAACTTATTTTATTTCTTCATTTTTTAGAATAATAAGTACGAGGAGGATGGGAGATTGAAACTCTTATTTCTAACTTTTAGAAAAGGAGTGAGATATACTGACCCATGAGCTATATTTATATTGGTGATTTTATTTTTTTCCGTTCGATTTTGACAAAATATTAGAATTGAAGTTTGTCCCATGTTGGAAAGATACAAGAAGAGAATGTGCTCACCAAACCAAGTAGTAGAGTTGTCTCACATCGGGTATAGGGAGGAAGTGTGTTTTGGTATACTAGCTCTAGTTAACTAAGCGGTATTTACTTTGAAAGAATGTTTTTTATAATTGGGAGAGAGAAATCTGTGTGATTATAATAATTTTTCACATACTGGATTTTTCCTCGAGGGTGGTGGTTTTTTTTCCGATTTGGAGTTTTTCCACGTTAATTCTTGTGTTTCTTTATTTTATTGCTTTCTTTAAATTTCTCAGTTCTTTTACGCTTATTCCTACGGTACAAGTAAGAGATTTTTTATCATCACTCCCTTCAAGTATATTGTCTTACTTAGTTTGGTAATTTTGATCTTACAAACTAATTGGATAAATAGTGTTATAGGAAGAAAATAGAGATTGGACTAAACAATCGAAAAGAAGGAATGAAGCCAAAGGAGTGGACCCGAAACAAGGTAAGTGGGTCGGGGCCCAACAATCCAGGCCAGATCGGGGTCGAGGAGTTCTCGGCCCAATGGTCCAGAATTTCATATGTTATCCCCAACCCTCGTGCAACCCGATCCGAGTTAACTTGGTGTCGGCCCTGAATGCAACATGAGCCTCACTCCGTCTTGATCTCCTGAGTGCATTAGGATTCAACTTATATAAATCCTAAAAGGGAATATGATTCAACTTATGTAAATACTGAGGGATTATGATTCGACCTCTATAAATAGGAGAGTAAGCTAAACTCTAGAGGTATGCCTAAAAATCCGACTCTATACTCGACTACTCCGATACTAACTTAACCATCGGAGTCCGTGTGGTAAAAGCCACAACAGTCTTAGCGTTATTCTGTTTTGCAGATCTCATCGATCCCTTTATTGGTGCGAATTTGGCGAGATCCCAGGAGGCGAATTCCAACATTAACCAATGGTATGAAAATCTAGAATATATTCAATGAGAATTTTTTCCAATGAAAAATTTTTTTAATTCATATTTCTATCCAAAAAAAACATTTTCATCAATACGATATTTGGATAATATAAGATCAAATATAGTGATCATTTTTTAAAATTGATGTTGTAGGATGGTAGTATCTTCTCCACTTACCAACAGACTTTCATATCTAAGCGGACATAGCTCTAATTGGCATATACCTCCAACCAAGAAGTTATGAGGTCGATTTCTCATCCTCACATGTTGTACTAAAAAAAATGGAGTCTTAATTTTGATAGTTGCTGGTACGATTGCATTAGGCATGCATACCGCTCACTTTTGAGTGGTCAACTAGTCCTAGGCTTAGTTAAATTAGTACCGTCTTAAATTAAGTTGTCGTGTACATTATGAGTATAGTTGCAATAATGTTGCTACCATGTAAAATAGGCCAATGTTGTAGCTGGATGTGATAGGTCGCCTAACACGTTACTGGTCTTATGTTGTTTAATGTGCTAAGACTTTTAATTTTACACCATCGTATTTGTTTAATTAAAGTGTTTGTACGAGGTATAACTCACTTGAGATAGGTGGTTTTTGCCTTCACCTAATCGAACTATGACCTATTTGGTCATGACTTCTAGCCTCACATGGTCAGGCCACGACCCATTTAGGTAGAATAACTTTCGTTGAGCTATATTAAGTAGGTGACCTCTAATGTCAAATTGTTGATCTATGAATGGTTAAGAATCCCACATTGAAAAGAAAATGAACTTGTTTATATTAGACATGTACTACTTCTCTCATCGTCAATTAGTTTTGAGATGGAACCATGAATATTAATATGAACATAGTAAAAGATGAACAAATAATTTAATAAAAATTGATAATTTTTTTTTTATGATAAATTACATATTGGATAAATTTGTATAAAATAATTATTGAAAAAATTGGATGAACAAATATATTTACCTTTTTTATTTACACCGAAAATTATACTTCCAAATTTCATAAGAAAACAAAACTTTTAATATAACTTTAATAGTTTCAATCAAATAATTAATATATGAAATATCTATTATTATTATTATTATTATAAATTCCAAATCTACCCGCCAAACACATTTCAGGTTTAACAAAATAACATCCAAACTCTCCAAACTCACATTTAACAAATTAGACCTATTTTGCATAATCTAAACACACATACTTAATAAATAACTTAGAAAGTTGGGAACTCTCCATCATATGAAATTCTCTCGTTTTCTTTTATGCCCCCACTCTATTGATGGATTGATAATTAGGAGATTACAAATGGTCGCTCATGAAATAACGACATGTAATGAACATGTAATGATTTTATTGATAATGTAATCGTCTATAGTACTAGATATGTTGGAGTTTATAATTTATTCTTTCCAGTTCCTCTATCAACTTCATCAGTCCAATCACCGTTACTATTAACTTGCATTGCATTTGGTTCGTCTTCAACCACACAATATTATGAGATTTGTCCAAGTTTGATATCTTCAACAGTGACGGTCTTTGACTGTCATCTTTTGTATAAATTTCTAGAACCAACCGTCCGAGACGCACATTTTTCTATCATCGTTTTCAGTTTTCACAAGCAAAATTTTAAACTTGTCATGTATTTATTACGGTTAGTCATTTCCGACTATTTTGATTATGATTAGGGATGTAATCGATTCCGGTCAAAACTGAACCGACCCAGCCCAATTTGGATTTGGATTTCGATTCAATAAATATTGTTCTAACAAATTAACATTGGTCTTTTTAACATTACTTTGTCCTCACTTTCATGCTTGTCCGATAATTCAACTTAGAACTATATATATTTATTTATTATTTATCATCTTTAAAAATGAACTCATCGTTGCCAAAATGAGCATAGCTCAACGGTAATTGACATATACTTCCAATCATGAGATTGTAAGTTCGATTCCCTACCCCCACAAGTTGTATTAAAAAAGTAATAATAATAAATAATGAACCCATTGGAAAAAAGAAATGTACAAATCTAGTACTTTTTACCAAGATACTGTACATTTTCTTTCCATTTTGCTATCAAAATCAATCCAACTATGATTCTTTTTTATTTCTATGTTTTGCCATCCAAAGTTCAAAGCCAATGTATATAAACGCTTAGAAATGAGAGCTGAACAAATTGTGGGTAAAATTGTAACTCTATCCTCCTCAATAGTATCTTTACAAAGTATAATGCCTTTACCTATTCACTCCTTTTTTGTATACACACTGCCCTGAATCCACATACTAAAACTCAATTCACTACCAACTTTATTTGGTTTTTCCATAAACATAATGGGACTAACTACCAAAAATCTACCATAAAAAATATTATGGAATTTTCTTTTCCTCAGGGAACAAAACTTCAAAACTCAATCCATGCATTTCTCAGGTGAAGTAGTTACCTCCTCAAAGGTTTCTTTTTTTTTGGGGACTTACCGGTTCCTCCCTTTCGATGAAGTCCCAAATCGTTTAGCACTCGAGAAAGTTTTGGTTTTCCACTGTGCTTGGCCAGCTGCAACCTGTTGACCATCCCAAGACGCCCAAGATTGTGTCGACCCTTGTGCAAGCGTTGACCTGAGATCGTTGGTTACATTATCAGGGTTCCAAAGATAAAAACAATCTGGCCATAAACAGATGCATGGGCGCACGAACTTGTACACTGAGAGAAAGCAAATGTTATGCATTACCACACTGTCCAGGTTCCCTTCAACGTGAAACAACATGACGGCCAATCCCCTTCCTCTATCCATCTCGGCCTGATCATTTCATTCATAATGAAGGAGCTACTTAGATAGATACAGAGTTAAGAACGAGGAGATGTTCAACCAAACATGTCGGAACAATAATTTAATACTCACCACGCAGGAACAAATAGTGATGCCTGCTGCTGCCAACTCTGTTGTAACATCAGCCATTATGCCTGAAATTATAGCTCTACCATATTTATTAATTAAACTAGCTAGATTAACAGAAAGTAGTTTTGTTCTGTTCTAATCTCCAACAAAAAAGCATAAACTCCAAAAAAGCAATATTTTTCAAAGCATTATGGGTGAATCACATACTATCTATACCTTATGATACAGTAGAGAGCGGGACTTACCTCTTCGATCTATGCAAACAACACAAAGCCATTGGATAGAGTGCCCTTCAAGACTGTGCCAAGAGGTAACCTTGCTGATTTGCCAACTATCCAAACCAGGCAAAACGTCCTTGTATAACGGTTGTATAATCTTCGCGACCCCATTTCCCATTGATAAAATATCTCCTTCTGCCTTCAAGCTTACATTTACATAGTGGTTATGTTTGCCATTCACTCTGGGAACAGAAACCTTGCTGTTTTTCGACTGAAACTTGTCTTTACTATTTTTCCGAGTGGATGAAATATCCACCATATCCAAAATTTTCTCCCAGAGAGGTTTGTTTTTAGTGGAGACAACTGGGATGTCTTCTGTCTCACTTTCCTCTTCAGAATCAGCAGTGAAGTCAGTAATTGTATCTGCTGTTATTTCAGCAGCTGACAGCGAAGCTTGTTCCCTTAAAAACTGCAAAGAAATGAGATTATATTGGCAAAAGAAAATAAAAACAAAAGCAATATATCCATATGGTATATTCCTCATGAGTTATGACAAATCATACCTTCATAATCTTGTGTCTAGCACTTCGTGTTTTTGCATGTTGCAACCACTGTTTATGCCGCTGATAAGCTGATTTTCCAGAAAGTGCCTGCAAATAAAGAAAAATGAAACTTCTAGAACCGGCTAAGGAAGAGTAAATTGGTAAGTTAACTAATTTCAAGAACTATGATTTCTTTTTCATCTTCTCTTTATGTTTATTTCTTCCTTTTTGCCCCCTACAAGTTATGTTGGTAAATGCCCAATGATGACAATTGTCCATCAGAAATTCAAAACTGAAATAGTGAAGTTGAAAACGGAAGGATTAGGTTTTGAAAATGCCCATATAGTATCTTATCAAGGGTTGGTGCATATACCACACACATAGTATACTAAGGCAAGCTCGAAAACTAATTACAAATTTGAAATGATCCTAAAGCTCCATGCAAACTCCATGAGTTCCAGAAAATGGAACGAAACACCACTTTCAAGTCAATTTCTCCGTACTCCTGGGCATCTTGCATTAGTACCTTCCTCCCCACCACTTTTTGTTTACTTTTGGTGAATATCCAGAAAACCACCTATTTGTTCAAATATCCAATACCTGACCTTGATGTTACGACATTACAACTTCACCAGTCATGAAACAAATGACGTATCAAATTAAGAAGTAAAACTAAAATATTTAAAAATACTGCCTGACCCATCAAACTCAACTACATCCGGAAAAAAAAGCAGAGGATGAAATGCCCAATTTACAGAACACATCATACCACTTGAAGGAAGCTCAATGCATGAGCATGACAGCACTAAATTAATAAAATCATATTTCTTTTCAGGACATGTATGTGCGTGTCATCTTTCCAAAACACAAATTTGAAAATGCTCAGTACTCTTCTAAACTATCGTATCAGTTTCTGTAGAATAATTAGAAGATTTCATGCAGTGATCGTGGACACAAGAGATGACAAAATTTAGCTTTCAAAGGTAAGCACATGCACATCTGACATCATACTACAATCCCAGAAAGCCAAACAGAGTCTACTTTGACATTGCAACTATGTGCAACTGACTTTTTCATATTTTACTTTTGGTTTCTTATTCGTGCTCTGGGAGAGATTAAATAATATTATATATTCTTCAGCAAGCAATTGCTATACGTAAGGATGTCAAATATCAGCATATTCAAGGCATATGCAGAAACACAAAAATAGCAAAGCAACCGTTTTAAGCACCGATCTTGTATATATCTTTACTTCTATTTATGTTTTTACTTTTCCTTTTCTGTGGATATAAACAAGAGAATTTATTAAAAATAATACCATACAATCCACATTAGGGGCAAGAGATTCCCAAAAGCTAAAAGATATGGCAAGAACCTGCAATTCTTATTAATAATATAAAGATAATTCAAATTTGCAACTTACATTATATGTGATTATCTCAACAACTTCTGCATTAGCAAGAACGTGCATTGGAGAAACAAGGTTACCATTCACCTGCAATGCAGATATCACGCATGAAAAAATAAGATCCAGTCTATCAAGAAACACAGGCATAGTCCATCTGTCCTGAGACATATGTATTGTGTCAGTGGAAAGGTAATCTTCCAGTCAATAGTTAAAAAATTACCTTTGCAGCTACCATCTTGTTACCAACTTCAGTGTGTATCATGTATGCATAATCAATTACAGTTGCACCTTTAGGTAGGTTTTTAATCTGCATATGTATTGAACCAGTTATAAAAACTTAATGAGCATGACATAGAAAGGTTTTGAAGTTAGGGATTTGTACCTCTCCCCTTGGTGTAAAAACAAAGACTCGACTGCCTAATAAATCTCTGGTTACAGTGTCCACAAATTCTCTTGAGCTCATGTTACCAACGAACTCCTCTTGCCATTCTCTTATAGCATTGAGCCAGCCAATCTGGAAGAAATCAAGGACTTCATACATGAAATTATCAACTCCAGACTAATCCCTCAAAAGGTGTAGCTTAACACGTTGAAAGCCTACTACCAGGAAAAGGTAAAAAAAAAAATACCCTGAGTGCAATGTTTGCATCACTAAGACAGACAGCTTTCCCTCTTGAACTTCTGGTATTGGGCATAGAATGTCTAACTGGACTAGTTACAAGCCCACCCCCACAATAGTGAGCAGCAATACCTCTCTCAGCTATTAAGTCCATCTCCTCAGTTCTGATCTGCCAAAATAAGCATTATTTTTATGAACTTCAAGATGCAACCAACAAGTAAGAAATGATACATTAAGAAATCGAATGTTTGTGAAACTAAAAGTTTAAGCAAAGAGAGGTAAGCTGAAAGGAAATGCCCTCAATGCAAGTCAGATGAGAAAAACCAGTCAAGTAAACATGCTAAAACTAGAATATTTTTAAATACCTGAACTTCTAGCCGAAACATACTCTCATAAAGGAAGGGGATTACAGTTGTGTGAAGACTTTGGTAACCATTAGGTTTTGGAGTTGCTATATAATCTTTCATCTGTAACAAAGAGTATGTCAATGTTCACCAAAATACAATCAATTTTATATTGAATTAAGAGAAGTTGCAGTTAACTCACAGCTCTAGGAATAGGCGTCCATATTCCATGTACCAACCCAAGAACATGGTAACAAATCTACATAAAATACAATGATGCAAAAATGATGAATGTTGTAGTCTTACAGTAATTACAGAATAGACAACATCATTAAATTCAACCGCTACAAACAGAAACTACCTGCTGTGGGCTACATAATGGTCCAACACCAATGCATGGCTTTGGTTGTATGATAATGCGGAGCTGGTTTTAAAAAGGCTTGTCACTAACAACAAGAAATGTGACATCTTCATCAAATCTTATGTGACATATTGGATATTAAAACAAACCTGTGCAATCTGGTTAACCTCACTGATTGAACCTTGAGACTTGATAACAGCTTTATAGATGCTGCAAAATGATTGCCAATGTATTTATTAAACACCATAAGAATTCTGCATTTCCATTCAGGACATAAGATTGCACTTTGCAGAGAGGTGAAGTAATACATTTCAAGCAGAAACTTAAATGCCTATTGTATCTATGGACACAACTACCCTAGCAGATCTAACGAAGCAGAGCTGTGCACCTACTCTTCTGAGCAAAAGAAACCATCTCTTATCCATATGCATAACCCAACCTTTGCTCTGAGTGCAGTATTGAGTGAAAAAAGTGGAAACTGGAAAGAAGGCATTCAAAGCTGTACCTGTAAGGCTCCTTACATACAGATCGGACTTCAGTTCTCAGAGTCATAAGGTCTAGGAACTGATCTTCCTGAATCTTCTGAGTCAAAATTTTCTTTGCCTACAAGAATGATGTTAAATGTAAACCTCATAGATAGGTATAACGAATATTACATTTTAGAACAAATTTAAATATCTACTCAATGAAGAATAATTGTTACTTCCACAGTTGTGGGAGAGCCAGAAACAAAAAATTACTTATTTCCTACATCTAGAAAATACAAAGAAAATAAAACTAAATAGTATACCCACATGAACCAGATTCCATGCAATCCCTATATGCTGACAGAACTTCCATTACCATATATGGCTACATTTACTTGTAAGGAATTGGACAAGAGAACAAAAATCAATGTTTCTCCTTTCAATTATTGGTATTCACCACCAGTCAAAAATGACTTTTGGCAAACATCAAATCTAAGTACCCCAAAGGTAAGGTATCCCATTTTGATTCATAAATTTGTGGAACCCGATATGTTTTATTCGTCTTATATCTTCTTTGTACCTCTACTTCTGTAATGGTTCTCGCATTTGATTTAAATTGATTCTCATTCTAACTATTGGTAAACAAATTGGAATATGCCTGGTTTTAATTCCCATTTCAAAACAGTTTTATTAAACTTAATATTAGAAATTTTATTTCGATTCCACAATTTTTCATCATGATAAATTTTCATTCTCATTTTGCCTCATTTACATTCCCATTAAAAACAGCATTCATAATAAAAACAAGAAGGTTGAAATATTGGTTATTTGAAAAGTAATGTTAAGTTACTTACGTAGTATAGAACATTCATTAGTTTGTAACTAAATCTAAAAAGAGGTTCCCATAAACCATGATAAGATACCCTTTTAAAGTCACGAGAGAATTTAATGAAAAAGATAGCAGCAGTACCTCTATCACTTCTTTCTCGTGTTCTTTATAAAGATCTGCAACTCTTCTTTTGACCTTGGAATAATCTTCAGGATTGGTATACATGAAAGAAAGGTTTTCTAGTTCCGACTGCAATCATCATCAATAAAAAATGGTGTAATGATATAAGAATACTTTGAAAAGAAAGAGTCATGAATTATATGATAAGAGAAGTATGGGTATGTTCTGTATTACAAATCAGGTAAAAGAGATGAATGCCAAATTATGCATTCTTTTCCGTCTGTTTAGGAACCAACATTAACAACTTCTAGTTCAGTAGAATATCTAGCAAAGCACAAACAGAAAAATGAAAGAGAGAAATAATGGTCATACCTTTATCTGGTACATACCCAGCAACTTAGCAAGAGGAGCAAAGACCTGCAATGTTTCCCTTGCAATGCTGGACTGGACATGAAGCAAAAGTGTTAAATCTAGTACCAAATACAAGGTCAACGGCCATATACGCTTAAAAGATAATATGCAACCTGCTTATGTGGGGGCATGTGTGAAAGAGTGCGCATATTATGTAAGCGGTCTGCTAATTTGACAATGATCACACGGACCTGCAACAAAAGCTCCCCTTAGTTTCCCTAAAGCTTCATGAAAAAATGATGACATTGACAATAGTAATTACAAAAATATCACCTCTTCTGTCATGGCTAAAAACATCTGTCGCAGATCATCAGCTTTTACATCTTGTACTGAATTGCCTTCATTCTTGCACTTCAACTTGCCAAGTTTAGACACCTAATTGGAAAAGAAGGTGAAAATCAACTGGGAAGGTCATTGAGCATAACATGCTAAGAGGGAGAAACATAAATAGTAAGACAAAAAAAACTAAGCAACCTTAGTCTCCCCTTCAACAATGTGACGAACTGTAGCACCGAATTCCTCTTCTATTTTTTCAAAGGTAACAACATCTGTGTCTTCAACTGTGTCATGCAGCAATCCAGCAGCTATAGTCTCCCAATCTAATTCCTAATATTAAAAATAAAAAACTATATTTGATCCTGGACTGCAAGTCTGCAAATATTTTTTTTCTACCAGAAAAGAAAAGAAAGATATGAAAAACTTACGAGTTCCCCAAGAATTCGGGCAACCTCAACTGGATGAATAATGAATGGCTCTCCACTACGTCTTTTTTGACCATCATGAGCCTCAAAAGCAAGCTATACCCAACCATAGGAGGGGAGAACGTGGGGCTCATGCACCTTAGAACTTGTACATATAAAAAATTATAATAAATTTGGCTAGTACGATAGCTCACCTTTAGAGCATTATGCACCAGTTCCAGTTCCTTGGGTGAGAGATAAGAGACAGTGGGCTTAAGGTCCTGAGGTTGGGGAGCAAAAAGTTAGCTAAACATAAAGCTAAAGGGATATTCCATCTTGATGAGTAAATTATAGAGTCACCACACTCGGCTATTGATAATATGTACCTCCCACAAACCTTCGGGAGAAATCTCATCAAAGGCATCTGAAGACAAGAATGAAGAGCAACAGAATTTCTTCCTTCTACAAATATCATTAAGTAGGCTCGATTTAAGTAACCTTACATGATGTACATGGTTGGTAACTTCATTGGAATACCATCCCCTTACATTGATGGAATCAAATCTCTGAAACGTACAAAACAGTTTACAACCATTGTTATAGAAAAGGGAATTGCTCTGAAAGATCTCTATCAAGGCATACAATACAGGATCAGATGCTGTAATAATTTGGCATTAGTATTGCATTAGTATTTAGTACGTTGTTTTCCAGTAACTTCCGTGCAATAGAGTTGGAAGTAAGTAGTGTCAAACTAAATCATTGTCACTTGAAACTTGAACGAGACTTATTTTACTTCAAAGAAATGCTTGATTGGTACCTGAAGATTTGCAATGATACTTTTCGGCATGACGGTTTTTCTCCCCCTTCCTTGGAAGAGGATTTGGGAGAGAAAAGCTATACCAATGTCTAAATTACCGTACTTCAACAAGATGGCTTAGAGAAACTATGGACACCCTTCAACTAAATATAAATCGTTGCACTATTCACTATTTCAGCAAATGTTCTAAAAATAGCTAATCAAAATGTAAAATGGGGAAGGAAAAAGGTGAACTAAACATGATAACGAGACAAGTGGATGACTTCCACGAATTGTCCAAGAGTGAACGAAATACACAATTCAGTACCTTGTGAGAGAATTCCAACATAAGAGAATCTACTTAAGCACGAGATAAAAAGTAACATAATGGTCAAAATTCGTATAATTCAAGCATTACAGGCCACTTACAGAATTTATTCTGCCTCTTTTGCCATTTTTCGGATAAAAGAAAGATGAACACGGAAGAGAATGGGTCGTGCTTGCAAGAAAACCCGTCAACGCCCTCGGAGCCTTCCATGCACACGAGAGAATACTGCAATCATATCGACCACTTCCATCGCCTTTCGAGAATTTACAAATATTCACGCATTCTAAAGAAACTACAAATTCAGAAAATTACGCGTCACAATCTCAAAATCTCTACAGCCAATAGGC
>NW_019104623.1:362533-381709 GCF_001995035.1 Momordica charantia
TCCAAAAGTTGGAAAATTAAACTAAATAAACGTTGGAAGACTATGCCTGTTGACCTAATTTTATCTCTTCCATTTATTTACTTTCTTTCTGTCCTTGGTTTTTACATTATTATAGCGAGTAGTTTTGGTTTTCTCAATTTAAATAGGTATTAAATTTTCACAACGAAATTTTCATGTATCTATAGTTTTGACATTAACGTGAAGTATAAATGGGCAACAGAAGAATCAAGATTCTAGGAGAAGAGAAATTTCGAAGGATAGAGACGAAGGGATGGATGCATTAAATGTTTAAAAAAAAATTAAAAAGGTAAAAACATAAAAAATTAAAAGAAAAGTCTTGAAAAGCAGCCGCCATTCATGGCTGCTAGTTTTCAAAGCTGCTGTAAGTTGTAACTGGAGCAGCACGTCATGTGATTTGTTCCTTATTTTAATTTTTTTTAATAAATGGAATATAGTCGGTCGGTTCGGTCAGAAATTACTTTTCACGCCAAACCGACAGACCAAAATTCGGTTTTGAAATCTAAAAACTGATTTCGACCAATTTTTCCATCAAACCGACCGACAGACGTCGATTCAATCGATTTTTCAAAGTTATTTGTTCACCCTTAGAATCTAAAGCCTCACCTTATTTGTGGAGTCTGATTCTTTATTAGCAATTCAATCTCTTTCACTGGAGTGAGCAAATTTTTTAAATTTCAAGTTTCTTCGTCTGAACCTCCTTTATGCATATTATTAGTAAATCTCTCAATAAGACAACCAATTGTTTAGTTTAGTTTTTTTAGTACAACATATATGAAGTGCGGGATCGAATTTACAACCAAAGAGAATATATACACGTCAATCACCAAATTGTTTAGTTAATAAAGTAATTTCGCATCCTTCTTGCTTTTGGCTTTTCCACTATTTCTCTCTATGCTATAATTGAGGAAAGATTCAACTCTTGTAACCCACGTGATCTTATCAGCTTCTAAGTTAATGAAATTCTCTTTATTTTAATTAAAAAAAATATTCTTGTAAGGTTTATTAGGGTATATTAGTTGTTTAAGTTATTTTACTAACCACAAGTTAGCCAATTAGTTAGTATTTTGTTCGTCACGGTTTATTAATGACTCTTGTTTATTTAAAGAAAGAGGATTTGTATTATTTTTTTAATCAATGAGAATATTGGTACTCTTAGTCCTCATTTCAATTCTAATATAGTTAGTAAAATAATTGAAACAACTAATATACCGCCTTAATAAGCTAATATTCTAATTCCTACCCTACATCTATAATGTTATATATATATATATATAAAGAAAATAAAAATCTTCGTTTCTACAAGACTTTGTAAATTATAGTAAGATTGTGTTAGAAATGTTAATGACACTTATGACTCTCTTGCATGATTGCAATAAAACCGTGAAGGAATGTGAGAAGTTAGTCAACCTAACCATTATATTATAATATAGTTACTTTCCTGGCCCTTAAATACACCATCCTAAAAATATTTTTCAAGTTAGTTTCTTTTTCAGTACACATTTTATTGATTAAGAACTCAACTTTATTTTAGGTCAATCATTGTCAAATAATAACGGTTAAAATTATTATTTCATTACAAATGATCCATGTAATTTTAGAAGTTTTATTATTATAGTTCATATGATTTGATTACATCTTACGCTTTTTTTTTTTCTAATTCAACAATTGTGGGGCAGTGGAGCGAATCATCAATTTTTAAGTTGATAATAGATCCGATTCTTACAAAACATCTTACCATTATCAAATGTGTACTTTCTAATGTGTGACACTTTCTTATTTATTTATTTTTTAGTTTATCACAAGTGTGGGATGAAGCTTGAACCTCCGACGTTTAGAGAGTGAGCATATATATATAGATACATACATACATGATAAGAGTTGAATTGGTTTTAACTCATGGGATTATCTTAAGATGTTTGATAAAATATATGCTTTTCTAGTAATATACATATCTTTTCTACGAATGAGTTCGTTTACTTGAAAAAAATCACATAATTTTCTCTTTTACCCAATTTAAATATTAACATAGCCAATCTGATACAATCAAGTAAATTAACTTTAAACTATAGCACATTAATAACTCATCACTTCTTTCTATCACGTCTAAAAAAGATAGGTCTCACGCAAAGAAAACTATTTACATATGACAATTCCAAAGACGATTTAAAAAATTTAATCATAATATATTCTTAGTAATTTTGAGTGTATTTCTTTTATACATATCGGAACTTTAGTACAATATAGGAAACGAAATAATTAATTCGAGGTTGAGAAAAATATTTGGAGATCTTTTTGGAAGATGGTCTACTACTGCCTTCCACGTTTCAAGTAAAGTCAAGGCCCAACTATGTGCATACGTGTAATATGATTATTGGGCCAGTTCATTGTGGAAAATCACGGGCGTGTGAATTAGTTTTGAATAAATTAAAAGATGAGAAGCATAATTCAAATCAATCACGTTTCTATTTTTTTTTCCAAATTTCTTTTAAATAATTGTTGGGTTAGGAAAGATCTTAAACTTTGAGGTTGGAGTGGTTTCTAAAACAACAATTATAAGTACATAAAGTTTTTTTTTTTTTGGAATAACTTCTGAAACGGTAGAATATTCTTTTAATCGATTAAGTGTTTTTCAATATTTATGTGGTCTTCCATCATTTTGTCAAAATAATGTTTTAAAATTTGAGAAAATAATTGGAAACATGTTTAAGTTATGGTTTGTCTTCTTAAAAATGTGTTTTTTTTATGGGTTTAAAAATGTGTTTATGATGAATCTTGAAAGATGAAAAAGTAGAGTTTTAAAGCGATTTTAAAAATTTTAAAGTGCTTTTTAAGATAAGCATTTAATTAATAATTTGCTCTTTCCACTTATGGACCGAGGTGCTTCACTTAAAAATTATAATAAATATAAATGTCATAAATGAAGATAAACGTATTATTCGAAAAAAATTTAAAATTCATAAATACTTTTTAATAAGAAATAGGTACTTTAACCACTCGAGATAGGTACCTTAACTTAGATAGGTAAGAAAAAGATTCAACTACATTAACATTAATTGTAAGCGAAAAGTTTCATTGTTACTGAATTTTCTCACCAAGTATCTTCATTCAAGATTTCAATGTTTTTTTCGTACTAGTATTTTACAAAATAAATATTTATGTCTCATATGTCAAATTAAGTGTTAAGGATGAATGAAACATACATATTTAAAGAACATAATTGACAATTTTGATTACCCTTTTAACTTTGAAGAAGGTGGAAATAGAGGTATTTACATACACGTCTATCAATGATTCAATAATATAGTTTATCATCGATAGCTTGATAAATGTTAATGAGCGATATTCGACGGTAAAAAGATTATTACATAAAATGTTTAAAAAGATGTATGAAAAAATTGTCATATTTACGAAGAATTACTAATTCCTAAGGTAGGTAGCCATCACGGGATTTAAACCCATTTTTTATTAATTATCTTAGCACATTTGGACCAAATGAGCCACGCATGATGGTTATATTTGTTATTATTATTACGAGATATATTTCTTTTGAGAGCCTACAATTTCTACAATTTAATGGAGAGATGAGAGATTCAAACTTACAACACTTAAGAGATATTTTCAAATGTTTTGTCAATTTAAGTACGTTCAAGATATCTTAATATATATATATATATATATATATATATTATTTTATGAATCTTCAAAATATAGATTTTAGTCTATAAAAAGTTTAGGTTTATTTCATTTTAATCTTCACTTTTAAAATTTTAAAAATCTATTTTAACAATTAAATTTAAAAAATAAAATTAGGGTAATTGTAGTGGGTAGCAAAAATATTTTATGTATTTTAAAAAATGTCACCAGCTTTTCAAAATTTCAAATATATCAAAATATTTGAATTTTTATTTTCGGAATTTTTATTATTCTAATTTTACTCTTACCTGATATATATATGATGTATATCTATATCTTATATACATCCAATGTATAGCTATATACATCAAATCTATATCTGATATAAATCTTATGTAAATTTGTATATGATATATACATCAAATTTATATCTAATGTACATTCGATGTAACTTTGATATACTTCCGATATACACTCGATGTACCTCTAATATACAGTATTAGATGTACCATGATATACATTATCATATAGACCACTGATATACATCAAATGTACGTATTATACATATGATATATATATCTGATGTACTTCTAATTTATGATATACTAAATATATTTCCAATTAATATATTAAATATATTTGCAACTGATATACTAAATATAAGATATATCAAATGTTTAATTTTTAGTGGTATATCAGCTGTTTAAATTCTAGTTTATCATTTCAATTGGTTGATTAATACGCTAATATTATCAATAAATTAATTACTGTATCACTACTATTTATTCAATATTAATATTAATTATATACTAAATATAGGATATCAACTGTTTAAATTTATAAAGTATATCAAAATTTTAACTTATGATTCACATAAACCTTTTATATAATAACTTTATATTTCAAAAAAAAAAAAACATTGCATCATTGTTTTCATCTGAAAAAAACATTGGATATAATAGTATGATATCAACACACATATATCATAGTTATATTAGTACATATAATGGTTATATCAGAGTTATATAAATGGTAAATTAGAAGCATATTAAGTATACATTAGTGTTATATTAGTAGTAAATCATATAATCATATAAGAAGTTATATCAGTAGATACTATAGTTATATCAGTGGTATATAATTTGTATATCAATGGTAAATTTATCAGTGGTATATCATTTGTATATCAATGGTAAATTTGATATGCTATCACATATATATGTATTGTATAAGCATGGTGAATCAATGGTTATCATATGTATATCAGTGATAAAACGTGTTAAAAATTCAGTAGATATCACAGTTATATCATAAGTAAATCAATTGTAGATCATTATTATATGAGTGGTATATCATAGATATATATCACTGGTCATATATTTAATATATTATCATATATATTAAAGGGTGAATTTGTAATTTTACAATTGGATCTATATTTGAAAAAACTAAATTTAGTTGTTAAAATTTTTTTGCCGTATTTGCAAGTGCCCTTCAAATTTATGGTTACCAATAGAGGTGTTCACGGATTGGGTTGGGTCGGGTTAGGGGATTTTTTGGACCAACCCGATTTTTCGAGTTGATCAGATCACAAAACTGGTGGAACCGAATATGATCGCCAACCCAACCCAAAATTTTCAGGTTGGATCAGGTTGGGTCACCGGGTTGTTTTTAGTTTCAAGTTCCAGATCCAAACCACTCTTAGTTTCAGATTCCAGATCCAAACACATCACTTTAGTAGATCCAAACAAATCATCGTAGTTTCAAATTCCAGATCTAAACAAATCAAGTGAAGGAAATAATAGAGAAAATTCACTCACATTAAAAGGAACAAAAAATACCCAACTTATAAAATTCACACAGTCACACAATAGATATGGAGATGGATGCAATGGGAAACAAACGGCGTGACAAGTGAAGGAAGACGGCTTGCAGCAATGGACGATGGCGATGGGCCTTCAGCAACGGACGAGGCGACGAGCTTGCGACAACGAAAGACTGCGATAGAGGCCTGCGACAGATAGATAACGACGATGAACAAGATAAAATCGTGATAGATGAGAGAAGTGAAATCGAGTTTGAGGGATGAGTGATAAATTGAGAAATGAAATCAGAGATTAAAGAGGTGAGATGAAGAAGAAATCTGTGGAGATGAAAGATGTGAGATGGAAGGGAAATCGAGGGGATGGAAGATGGAGGCACATAATGAGAAGAGAAACCTTGAAACTTAAATATATATATATATATATAATATTAAAATAATGATTTCGATTCGGTTCGATTCGAACCGATTTTTTTCCTTAGTCGAACCCGCGAACCGAACCGAACTGATCGGTTCACAGAAAATTTAACCCAACCCAACCTGAACCTTTGACGGTTTGGGTTGGGTTGGTCGGGTTTATCGAATTGTCGGTTTTCTTGAACATCCCTAGTTACCAAATGGATAATGTGGTTTAAAAAATGTGTGTTAATACGTTGGGTTGGTGTGGTAGTACACTCAAGCCACATGTCATATGTCACACCTGTCTAGTATTAGAGTGAGTGGAAAAATTTCTAATACATTTTCTTAATACTCATCGTTAAATAAAATATTATTTTATTTAAATAAATCTCACACGAAATAAAGAAAATACTTGCTCTTAAGAGTAAGTATCTACTTCTTCTTTGCCACAATTAAATATTTGAGAACTCATTATTAAAAAAAGATTGCTTTTACATTTTTCGGAAACTACCACAAAATCGATTTTTGCAAAACAATTTATGAGAATTTCAGGTTTGAGTCCATATAAAGCTAGAAACGTATACAAAGGGTTTAGGCAAGTACTCGAATCAATATGCTTAAGAAAGCAAATCAAACAAAAATGTCTTTAAACTCCCTTTGCTAAACAAAGAAAAAGGCTGATTAGAGAAAAAGGAAAAAATTTTAGTTCAGGAGGAAGCCCCTCCTAAATTCCTGCGTGATCCAATAATATATAGAAATGTATTTTTTTTTAATATTGCATAATTCCTACATCGTCCATTTGTTTATATGTTACTGGACCACACACATGAATTCAAAAAAGACGAAAAAAAATAGTCATAATATTTAGTGACATAATGGTTAGAAAATACCTAGTTGATAATAGTAATTTTCTCCTTACCATCAATGACCGACAGGTACGAGAGATACAAAAATATATATTTTTTATAAAGATTAACGAGTGATTAATTCGTCAACAGTGGCAAAGGTAAGATTCGGTCGTTAGCCATCAAATATTTTACGTGATTTATTTTAAGCTAGTGGATACGAAGTGACATAATAACAAGTCTGAAAAACCATGTGCAGAAAGAAGAAGCTCGAAGTTCCAGAATTCTATTATTATTATTTTTTTTTTAATATTTTTGTCTCGATTCGGTTTTCTTTCTTACCCTCTGGACTCTTTCCAATAACTCTGCAAAGAGATAAAATTTTTATAAAAAGTACGTACTATTCAGAGCAGTTGAAGAGCAAAAACCAGTGCGAAATCAAGGACAGGTGCCGGTTTTTCTCGATCAACATCTTTTCTCCAATCACGTTTCGTCATTGTATAACACTATTTCTTGATTGATCATCATTCTGTAACCATTCATCCAATCATTTCTGTATTCTCTATTTTCCTCTTCTTTTTCAGCGATTCTTTCACTTTTGTTTGATGTTATCATTTGGAGATTTCTGTACATTGCTCGAGTTCTGAAGCTTTCGTCATGGCGACTCCGAAGAAATTTGCCCGCATCCCCAGCGTTAGAGAGCGCGTGGAGGACACTCTCTCCGCTCACCGTAACGAACTTGTTTCTCTCCTCTCGAGGTCTGCGGTTTTTTCTTTCAATCGATTTTATGCTCTTATGGTTGGGTTCATTTGTTCGTGTGCGTGTGTGGAATACTACCGAGTTTCTTCCTGTTCCTCCTCTCCCACCATTTTTTCGTTGACATTTCAGACAGGGGATTAAACTGGCTAATTTACTGACGCTTTAATTTTTGACTTCGGAGGTACGTTGATCAGGGAAAAGGGATTTTACAACCTCATCATTTGATCGATGAACTCGAGAACATCATTGGAGACGATGAAGGTAAACTGCATCTCTCCACTGGACCATTCGGCGAGATCCTCAAATCTGCTCAGGTGATGGATTATACACTAGTTATTTTTTATTTTGACTTTTGTACAATGGGGTTTGGATCTGCTACGCGTTTCTAATGTTGTAATGTTACTTGTTATTCTAATTTTTGATCGTTTATATATAATGTGTCATTTAATCGTAGGAAGCTATTATTCTGCCGCCATTTGTTGCAATTGCTGTTCGCCCCAGACCTGGTGTCTGGGAGTATGTGCGAGTCAATGTCCACGAACTCAGTGTCGAGCAATTAAGTGTGTCCGAGTATCTTCACTTTAAGGAAGAGCTTGTGCAGGGACAGTAAGTGATTTTTCTTAATTGAAGCTTCAATGTTTTCTGAAGGAGACATTTTAGGGATCCTTTTGGCTTATAATCTGATTAATATATTCTATCAAACTTATCTTTTTTTTTTTTGTTGTCTCTGCATGTGAACATCAGGTTTAATGAAAATTTTGTACTCGAGCTTGACTTTGAGCCGTTTAATGCAAACTTTCCTCGCCCCATCCGATCCTCATCCATCGGGAATGGTGTTCAGTTCCTTAACCGTCATCTGTCGTCGATTATGTTCCGCAACAGGGACTCTTTGGAGCCATTGCTTGATTTCCTTCGAGCCCACAAATATAAAGGGAGTGTAAGTTCACTGAATACGGTTATTGCTTAAATTGATGTTTGCCTGCTTTTCAGATTCTAAGCAAAGCAGCTTTTTTCGTGCTCTAGAATAACTTTAATTACAGGATGAACATTGTCTTATCATATTAACTTATGTTGTGCTTGCTGAATGAGTATGACCTCGATTTCTAAGTTCACGATGAATGTATAGAATGAGAAATATTAAAAGGCAGTCATAAATTATACTCGAATGTGGTCCAATCAACGTTTTGTGCAGGGGTTAATGTTGAATGATCGAATACAAAGCCTATCCCAACTACAGTCTGCATTATCAAAGGCTGAGGATTACCTTTCTAAGTTACCACCTGATTCGCCACATTCCGACTTTGAATATGTGTAAGAGTCTTGCCTTTGCTCATGTTGTACTTGATTTTGGTATTACTAGGAAACTGAATATGGTGGGAATTTATTTATTAGAATGATCGTGTCAGTAGCTGATATTTACTATTTTCATTTGTTATCATGCAGATTACAAGGAATGGGTTTTGATAGGGGTTGGGGTGATACCGCAGGGCGAGTGCTAGAGACAATGCATCTTCTCTTGGATATCCTTCAAGCTCCTGATCCCTCTGCATTAGAAACATTTCTGGGGAGAATTCCAATGGTGTTTAATGTTGTTATTTTATCTCCACATGGTTACTTTGGTCAGGCCAATGTTTTAGGTCTACCTGACACTGGTGGCCAGGTATAGAAAATTAGTTATCTTTTGAACAAAACTAAAGGATATCAGCAAATAATACGTTTTTTTCCTTTTGGAATTTTTATGCCTTTGTTCCTTCTGATCTGGATCTCTCTCTCTCTAGCACCAAGACTCGTCAGAAAATGCTGAAAAAATATAATCCTTTTTCTTTTGTAATTTCAAATTGCAGGTAGTTTATATTTTAGACCAAGTGCGTGCTCTGGAGGAGGAAATGATTCTTAGAATCAAGAAGCAGGGGTTAGATATAACTCCTAGAATTTTAATTGTAAGTGTGCCTTTTGCAGCAACTTGGATGAGTAAAACTTGGTTTAGGTGATTTTTCTCCAAAGTTTCTCTGTTATCTAATCATGTAGTGTGATATTATTATAGGTTACCAGGTTAATACCTGATGCCAAGGGAACTACATGCAATCAGCATCTGGAAAAAGTCAGCGGAACTGAGCATTCACACATTTTGCGTGTTCCTTTTAGGTCAGAAAAAGGAATTCTACGTAAATGGATTTCAAGGTTTGATGTATGGCCGTATCTAGAGACCTTTGCTGAGGTAAATTTGTACCATTGTTCTCCAAATACAATTTTTATTCGTAACTGATTTTTTTTTTGTAAACTGCCATATAATCATTAGATGCAACGATCATCGTTTGCTGATTATACAATTCACTGATATCTATCCAAATTTTACAAACCCTACTGCCTAAGTGAAACTGTGGAACTAATTTTCTTGTCAATGCTTCATTGTTTTGATCTTCAGTACAATGTGTTCTTTGCACTCATTTAGTCTTACGATGTTGTCAATTATATTAATACTCATGAGGTTTCATCTCAAAATCAATTGGCAGAGTAGTCTATGTCTATGTAAGGTTCCTTATTTTATCAATGTGGGATGTGTGATCCTTAACATGTCCCTCAAGATCGTGGCTCTTTTGGCTCATTGATCTTGATCGGATGCTTGTTTGAACTTTTGGGCTCTGACTATATCAATATTCCTGGGGTTCCATCTCAAAACCAATTGGCAATAAGTGGAGGAGCCATGTCTATTATAAACATATGTAAATTCCCTTCTTTTATCAACCTGATCGAATCCATAATTTGTACAATTTAAATGCCTTTTTGAATTTCATTACCACTTCTTTCATTCTTTCCTGTGTCTATATACTCACAAGTCATCAAATATTTGTACTATCGATTTAACAGTTCTTATGTATGAATCGGACTTCTGATACACCATTTTGTTACTTGGGACAGGATGTGGCAAGTGAAATTATAGCTGAGTTGCAGGGTATTCCAGATTTTATTATTGGAAACTACAGTGATGGAAATCTCGTCGCATCTTTATTGGCATATAAAATGGGAGTTACTCAGGTACTTTAGGCTAGGAGGCAGAAGCTTTTGGTATTTCAACTGTTGTCTTTCATTGACACTGGTTTTTTGCACTCTGCAGTGCACTATAGCTCATGCGTTGGAGAAGACGAAATATCCTGAGTCAGACATATATTGGAAAAACTTTGAGGAGAAATATCACTTCTCATGTCAATTCACTGCCGACTTAATAGCCATGAATAATGCAGATTTTATCATCACCAGTACATACCAGGAGATTGCTGGAACGTATGTCTTCTTAATATTCTTATGCTGGTTGAAACCTTGTGTTGTGTCAGACCAACTTTATCGATAGCGTCCTGTCATAAAAGTGTCATGCACTTGGTTTTTTATTATTATACCTTTTAATGATGTACAAGAAAGATCACTTAAAATCTTATTTTAAATCCCTTAACATAGACTCATTTTCTATTTCAGTCTTTGAACCTTCAATTCCTTTAATTTAGTCCTTCATCTCTGATTGAATATCCATATTGCCTTCTGTTAACTTCTGTAGTAAACTTTGTTCTTGTAGAAGGACATTAGTCGACAACTTGGTTAGAAGATTTTGAGATTTGAGATAAGAAATGGTTGAAAGAAGTTAGTTGTAAGAAGAGAGATGTCACATCCACAAGATTACTGTGTATGCAATTAGTTTATTTTTTTTCCATAAAAATCAGCCTATTGCAGTGGATTGACCCAATTTTCTCAAGCGTGGAGATACTAAATGTGCTTCCATTATTTTTATCATTATGCCTAGATGTAAGTTTTAATGAACTTAATTACACAATTTGCTGAATTAATACCATCTTGATCTTGCAGGAAGAACACGGTTGGTCAATATGAGAGCCACACTGCTTTTACGCTTCCTGGGCTCTATAGAGTTGTCCACGGAATTGATGTCTTTGACCCGAAGTTCAATATAGTTTCTCCTGGAGCAGACATGACAATTTATTTTCCATACTCTGAAAAGCAGTTAAGGCTTACAGCTTTACATGAGTCACTGGAGAAGTTATTGTATGATCCGGAACAAAATGACGAACATGTGTAAGTCTCTTCGCTCAACTTTTTACGTTCTGGCCTTACATCTCATAAGTTTTGTGCACAAATCACTTAAAGAAAATCAGTATTCATTATTAATTCTACATGGCGAAAAGCTTTAAGTTCTATTATTTGGGAGGTTGATTTATTTTCAAAATAAGGAACTAAACCATATCAAATGGGAAGGTCTAATCTTCACTTTGCACGTATGCAGTGGTGCGATAAATGATAGGTCGAAACCTTTGATCTTTACTATGGCAAGATTAGATAAAGTAAAAAACATTACTGGATTAGTTGAGCTGTATGGCAAGAATGCCAGATTAAGGGAGTTAGCAAACCTCGTTGTTGTTGGTGGTTATGTGGATGTGAAGAATTCCAAAGACAGAGAAGAAATGGGAGAAATTGAGAAAATGCACGATCTTATGAAAAAGTACAACTTGCACGGTCAGTTGCGTTGGATATCGGCTCAAACAAATCGAGCGCGTAACGGTGAGTTGTACCGCTATATTGCAGACACAAGGGGTGTTTTTTTCCAGGTTGGTGATTATGGACTTCCTCTGTTTCATTTTTTTTTTTTTTTTGAAGCATTATCCTGACTTCAAAATCTGAAATTTGCAGCCAGCAATTTATGAAGCTTTTGGACTTACTGTTGTGGAGGCCATGACTTGTGGGCTACCAACATTTGCTACCTGCCATGGTGGCCCTGCTGAAATCATTGAGCATGGCATATCTGGGTTTCACATTGATCCCTATCATCCAGACCAGGCTAGTACTCTTTTAGTAGATTTCTTTGAGAAGTGCAAGGAGGATCCAAGCCATTGGACTCGAATCTCGGAAGCCGGGCTCCGAAGAATTCACGAAAAGTAATGTTTTCTGAAATCTAGATCTTACCACATTGCACTGTGACATGGATGATAATTCTCAATATAACGTGGTTGTAGGTATACATGGAAAATTTACTCCGAACGACTGATGACTCTGGCTGGAGTCTATAGTTTCTGGAAGTATGTTTCGAAACTCGAAAGGCGCGAGACGCGTCGTTACCTGGAGATGCTCTACATTCTGAAGTTCCGTGATCTGGTGAGTACTTTAGCATCTGTGCTTGATGTTGGTCGAATTTATTTTCTCCTCAAAGTTTGGTTAACATAAACTTCACGTCTGAGCAAACCAAGTAAATACGAACTTTTTTCTTCTTGGTTTCCCTTCTAACAATCTGATTAGTGGATGGGTTAATGAAATATCCTCTGCTTTTGTTGCATTAGGCAAAATCTGTTCCTTTGGCAAGTGATGATCATTGAGCTTCTGGTGGTCAAGGAACTGCTTTACAAATGTGGCATGTTTCTGAGTTTCCATGGTGATGGGGTATGGTTGTGTAAAAATAAAGTTGTGTTTTATGTATATATTTTAATTTAAAGTCTTGAGACAGGTAACTGGAAGCCTAGAGCTTTTATCTATTTGTTGCAAGTCTGTGACATTGACTGCTTAGCAACTTTGGGGGAAAAACTGCTTTCCAGCATTGCTCAGAACATGGTTTTAAGTTTGCAGTATTAAAAATCGCTTTTGAGGGTTTTTTTTTTTAGGTTACAAAATAGTCTGCAGTTACTCTTGACCATTAAATTTGTTTCAAAAATACCCTTTAAAAAGAAAATGGAGATGTGGGAGATGTGACATGGGAAATAGTTTCAATTATTTCTTACAACTTGCTCCTATTATTTAAAAGTTCCATTTTAATATTTGTAACTTTTAAAGTTTCAAAACAACCATTCGTACTAACTTTTCTATCAAAATGAATACGGAGCTCTAAAATTATATGTGAGTACAAATAACATTCGAAAGGTTTTAATCACATTCAAAATGGTGTTGGTCAAGAATGTAAGTAGATCTGGGGGATTGAATTTTAGTCAAAATTATATCCTTTAAAGGGAGAACCCACACATAGTAAAAATCTCGAAGAACAGTAGGATCTGGAAAGTAAGTTTTGTAAGAAGAATATTTTCTTGAAAGAAAATTTGTGGAAGAGTGGGCTTCATGTTGAGCAATGATTTGATGTTGTCTTGGATTTCTTTATCAGCTTTAATTTTTGTAATTTGATCATTTGGGTACACTCACACCTTAGTCCAAAGTTCAGGAATATAATTGAAATAACTCCAAGTGCCTCTATTTTGACAATTTATCATCTAATTCACCATTATGGTTTATGTCACGTTTTTAATGAAAAAGTTGACCTAAGGAATTGCAACTTTTGAAAGAATAGCGCTATAATTAAATTTATTCTAAAGCTCAGTGGTATTTGTATAATTTAATATTTACTAAGAACCAAATATAGGGTTTACAAATTTAAATTTTTATTAGCCTACCTTTTTTTTATATATATAATTTCAATCACAAATAATTAGTCAAACTTAAGATTTTTTCCCCTAATTTCAAGTCTTTAGACTTCATAAATTAAGAGACTTATGAAGCCTTAATGAGTCCATATTTAGAAACATATAATCTAGTCCTAATGCTTAATATAATCTAGGGAGAATTTGGCCTTTATTTTTTTCGTCTTGATTTTTTTCCATGAAGTTTTTATTGTTATAAAACATTAAAATTAATTGATAAAATGATGATGTAGTATCAAATATATTTTATTAACTGAATTGAAAGTATGCATGTTTTAATTTGATCATGAAATGAGGCACCATTCATCTATAAAAAAAAGAAAAATTACTCATTTTATATGACCTAACAAATAGGAACTTTTTTTTTTGTAAAAAAAAAAAGTAACTTGATTTGAAATTACTTGTTATAAAAAATTGATGCATTAAAATTTAGTGTTCTTGACAAGTTTATAAAAATTTTCATTTCTAAATTCATATATTGTCATTCTTTAATATATATGTATATAGTGATCGGAAAGATTTAATTAAGAATAACTAAATATACAAATGATTAAATCAAAGCTTTTAAATGATTTAGAGACCAAATTACAAAAAGATTCAAATATTAAGGATTAATTACAATATTTTAGTAAAACAATAATAAGAGCAAAATTGTACTTATATTTAGTGAAGAACTAAAGTCCCGTTTGATAACTATTTTATTTTTTTTAATTTTCGTTTTTAAAATTTAAGCTTAAAAATATTACTTTAACGTATCGTTACTCTTTTGATATATCGTGATGGTAAAAAAAGAAAATAATTCAATATATAAAAGATTAAATTAAAATTTTCAAAAAATAAAAACTATATATACCTCTAGCTATGAAAATAATAAAAAATGCCTTTTAAGGGGGAAAAAGGGAAAAATGACCCATTTATACGAAAGAAGACAAATTTTTTTTTTTTTAAAATAAAGAAAGAAAACAATTGAATGCATAAAAGATTAAATTAAAAGTTCCAAAAAATAGAAACTATATATAACTGGAGTTATGAAAATAGTAAAAAATGCCTTTTAAGAAGAAAAGAAAATAATCCAATTTGTTAAAAACATTTTAAAAGAGAAATGCAGGCTGTGGGGTTCGAACCCACGCGCACTTATGTGCAGAAGATCTTAAGTCTTCCCCCTTAACCACTCGGGCAAACCTGCATTTTGTTTGATTTTTCGTAATATAATTTATTTATTATTTTGTTTGCTGTTCAACTAGAGAATTTAATGCGTATATTTTATTATTGGATTTAATATTTATTTTTATAACGTAACGAAAGGATTTTTTTTCTTCAAAATTTAATTTGCATATGAGAGGTTAGAGTGAATTAAAAAAGGAAATTTAAATGCTTTGACATGTTAGCATTTTCATGATTTTTTTTAATGCATCAGAAATTCAAAACTAAAATTTATAATTATTTATTCTTTACCTTAAAAAAATCTTATCAAAATAAAATAAAGTATCAATTTTTATCATTTAACAATTTAATTTTTTAATTTAATAAATACATTTGGTCTCTCGTTGATTTATCGATCTACATCTATATACTATATTAAAAAGTGAGAATCTCGAAAAAACATTTTTGGACTATTATACCCTTCATTTCATTTATAAATTTACAAAACATGCCATAGAAAATTAATTATAAATAAATAAATTATCAATAATAAATATTTACTTAATTATTAATCATAATGATTAAATGAAATTGAAAAAGTTGGAATATTGGAAAAGTGTGTTATTTAATTTATGAAGGCTTAATTATTTGCACTAATAATAATAAATAATAGAATTTCAAAA
Organism: Momordica charantia; assembly: GCF_001995035.1. The sequence continues at coordinate 378,297 of NW_019104623.1, forward strand.
GTTGTAGAATTCCAAAAGATTTGTAACATTTTCATCTTATACCTATATAAATAGGCATTTTCCTCCACCATTGTCCACCAATACTCAAGCTACATTTTTTTCATTCTTTTTGGTTCTCCCTCGTTTTCTTGCTTTCAAAATCTCTCTAATCTTGAAAGCAATTCAAGACATACATGATACGTTCAAGTTGTAATGAAAATTTATATATCGAATCGTTGTATCTTGATTTATAAGTTAGTATGGTTATACTTTTACTTTTATGAAGTTACTTACCAATGTTTGTCTAATATGATCAATCTATCTCGTGTGTATTGATTTAGTTTTTAACTTTTTTTTTGTTTTGTTACTATTGTTCGGTTTCTGTTATTTTATAATTACTATATATTATATTATTATTTTATATTTGTTAATATTTATTATAATTAGCATTATTATGTTATTTTATTTAAAACTTTTGTGCAAATTTTATTTTTAATTTGGTAACCCAAATGTCTTATAGCTTCCAATTTTATAAGAAATTTAGATTATTATAATATTTTTTAAATTTATAAAGGTATAGAACATGTCGTAGAAAAGGACTGGTAAATAGTAAATTAATTAATAAATATTAAATAATAAGTGTCAACTATATATAACAATGGCACGAAGTCTAAAAAGTTTATTTTTTAGGATAAAATGTAATCTGAAAAATTAGAATAGGTAAAAGGTGGTTTAATTTATGAGGGGCTTAATTATTTCATTAATAATAACTAATAATAGAAATTTCAAGAGTTTTGTAAATTTTCATCTTTTACTCGTATAGATAGGTATTTTATTCTAGATTAATTAATAAATTATAAATAGTATACCTCAACCCTAACAATTGCATGGAATTTAAAAAGTTTATTTTTTTAGGACAATAGGAAGTCTAAAAAATTTGAGTGCGTAAAAGGTGGTTATATTTAATTTATGAATAGCTTTATTATTTTCACGAGTAATAATGGATAATAGAATTTTAAAAGTTTTATAATTCTAAAATATTTGTAACTTTCCATCCTCTACTAATATAAATAGGCATTTTCTTCTATAATTTTTTTACCAATACTTTGAGTTACACTTTATCTTTATTTTGAGTTCTCCATCATTTTTTGCTTTAAAAAAAAAAAACTTAAGAGTGAAAACATACCTGTTAAGTTCAAGTCGGCACAAAATTTATATATTAAAGTTATGTTGTAATTCTTAAGTTTGTGTAGTTATAATTTTACTTTAATAAAATTAAATAATTATTTTTGTCTAACAATATAAACCTATCTTCAAGAATGTGTGTATTGATGCCAAAGCGAGTATAGATCAATAGTAATTGACATATATCTCCAACCAAGAGGTTGTGAGTTTGATCCCCACCTCACATGTTGTACTAAAAAAATGTGTGTATTGATCATGTTACTATTGTTTTTATTTTTTTATTATATAATTGCTATATTGTTGTGTTTGTTTATATATTGATATTTTTATCTCCCAATCAACCATATTAATTAATTGCAGAAAATAAGTGAAGCTAAAAGTTTGCCCATTGGAGAAAACATATATTACTTTAACTTGTTTAATGGTATGTGTTTGCTGGGTGTAATTTTTAGAATTCCAAGTTTATTGGTACAATTTGCAAGTTTAACTTTTATCGTCAAAAAGTTTAGGCGGTGTAAATTTTTTTTACTTTTTTATTATTATTATTTTATTTTTTTTATAATGGCATGAGTATTTCATTTTTACAAATGAGATTGTTTTGGGATGAAATCGTAACAAGGAGCATAGTTTAAGGATGGTTTGTGACATTTGTCCTAAAAATTATTAAAACCATAAAAGAAAAGAAACAATAAACATTGAAAACCAACCATCACAATGACGGTTGGTTTCAAGGCTGTGACAGCATTCTGTGTAGACAACCTGCACATTATTTATATATATTTTTATTGAAATACTAAATTCGATGACCGACCCCAACCTAAATCTTTATTATATTAGGCGGTCAGATCAATTTTGAAATTTGTATTGTTGGTATTCGTTCCATGGTGAAATTCTTCTTATTCATCTATTAATCCATACTATATATAGAATGGCCGAAAGGATAAACTTTTTCTTCCTATCTTATCACTTAAAAGAGGTTTTTTTTTAATTATTTTGATGACATTTTTGTTATTCTGACTCTTTCCCTCCCAAATCTCTTCAAATTCCCACCCATTCACTCCCTCCTTTCTCTCACCCTTACACTTTATGCCACCCCTCTTTCTTCTACTTTTTATATTTTTATTTACTTATTTTTTTTTTCTTTTTAGTTCCTTTATTTAAGTTAGAATGAAGAGAAATATAAGGAATATAATGTGAAAAGTTTTATTCTTTTCACAAAATTTTTTTCAATTTATTTCCAAAAATTAATGACTTTTAACTTTAATTATATAATTAATAATGAAATTTCAAAAGTCGTAATGTTTTAATCGTTAAATAATATTTAAAAAGTAAAAGTATAAAAATATATATTAAAATAAGTAATTAGATTGGTCTTTTCGCCACACTGATCTAACTTCCTTCATTATTCTCTCATCTACCTCTCTAAATTCTTATATTCTCTTCACTTTCCAACCTCTCTTAGTTCTTGCGTTATTCTCTCTTGGTAATTTATTCATGCACTCTCATTATTTCTCATGCTCCAATTACCCCAAGTTCTCCTCCTCTCACTAATCCTTTCATCTTCCTCTTAGGGTCTATAAATCTATAAACCGATCTCGAAATAATAACACAAGCAAAGGAAAAAAAAATCTTAGAAAGTATGAGATGAAGGTGTATGTGGAGAGGGTCCCCAACTAGATTGACACCGAGAAATAACATTTTTAAGGAGAGTTTCAGGAATCGAAAATGATTTGGAGTTTCGAAGCTCAAATCTTCATCAAATGTTAGAGGTGGGTGGAGCAAAATGTGTACAAACGGATAAAATGGAGGTACCTTACATTGTTTCTTCTTCAAATTTCGAATTTTTTCTTCCGATTTCGCAGGATATTTTGCTTGTCACCCTTAAGGTTATGGCTGCGTACTGCCATTGAAGTTGTTGTTGTTGAGTTTAGAGTCTAAACCATGATTTTATTTTTCCTTGGTATTTGATAGCATTTTATATTTAGGGTTATTTTAGTTTTTTTAAGTTGCATATAAATAGACAAAAACATGTATAATGAAATTCGTGATTTATGGATTCTTAGTTATTTCACGCTACTAAAATTCCAATTTTTACATTCTATTGCACACATGATGACAGCTTGTCAAATTTGAAATTCATTTTAATATTGTATTTTGTTTATAAAGATTTTTGCTATATTTTATTTTAAAATTTATAATTTTAAAATCAATTTATTTTTTATTTTTTATTTTATTAAATTTTTTTGGAG
>NW_019104623.1:387545-408665 GCF_001995035.1 Momordica charantia
GAGGTAATAAAGTGTTATAGTTCCTTAGACTTGAACTATGGGTGTTTATTTGGTTGTGAAATTTCTAAATGTGCCCTTTTAGTCATTTGGTTCTAAAGGGTCTCACTTCACATTTTCCTTAGTCAAACTAAAAGTCAAATGAATTTAGATATCATTTAGAATCATTTATTAGATGGGAGGGACTAAACGGTCAACTTAAATCTCAAGTTCAAAATGTATGTTTTACTCATTTTTTCTAGTTGTGTGGATTGTTTTTAAAGGGTTGAATTCAGGGCCTTTGTTATTAAGTTTAAATGTTTTTTTTTTTATCTTATTAATTTTATGGCAAATTCGAGTAATTGGAGGTTGGGTTATTTATTTTTACATGATTTTGGGTGTTTTAATTAATTATATCTGTGCATTATTCTAATACTATGTTTGATTTTGGGGCTAAATTCATTTGTGATTGGGTTGAGTCTTTTTATTTCTTTCTTTTATTTATTTTTAAATGACTTTTAATCGATCAATCAATTTTGGACTCAAATGGATACAGACAATCGACCTGCCAGTTTTAGGCTCAAACCATGACGACAACTAACAGATTAGTTTTTATCAGTTGAAATTCAATGATTTTGAAAGACTTTGCAATACTAACCGACAATCGAGTGCCTTCGGTTGAAACTTACACATGATTGAGTTTGAAATATCAACAGCAAAAGAAAAACCTTGAGAGAAGGCCCATAAAAGCCCAAATAAAACTACAATGGAATAAGAAGAACATAATAAAAGACAGAGAGATGAAAAAGGCGAAATAAGAGAGAAAATAAAGACAAATATGGTGAAGGGGGAAGAGAAGAAGGGAAGAGAAAATAGCTAAATATCGGCCAGTCAGTTGAAAATATTTTTCGAATGAGACTAAAGCATTAGTTAGTTTTGAGTTTTTAAAAATGGATATGAACCAAATCATTAATCATATTGGCTGACCTACGTCTGTTCGATCGGTTTGATAGAGTTTCTGGAAGTTTTGGTTTTGTCCGAGCATTAATTGCAATATTTAAAAGTGAAAGACATGATTTAAGCCAAAAGATGGAAGCGTTTAGTAAAAGAAAGTGGATTAATTGAAGGTTTGATTTGGTGCGTTATAGGAACCAGGGAAGGCCGAGAAAGACTTTGCCACAGTTGACATAAGAGACTTTTTCTCAAGAACTTGCTGTTGAATCGGGACCCACGTGCTTTACGCGTGCCCAATGAAATCAAATTCGAGGGGGTCCCACCGCCGCCACTTGCCACGTGGCTCACGCCTGAAGACATCGACGTTTACGCCGCCAAGTTCGCCGAGACAGGCTTCACCGGCGGCCTCAACTACTACAGAGCTTTTGATCGGTCGGTAACTCTAACGATCCCTTTACTTTTACTTACCGTTACTCCCATGAGTAAAACTAATTTTCTTTTGGGTAAATGTAAGATTACGCTGTATGTTTCTATATGTTGTGCAACATTAGCAAATAAATTATAACGTAACTAACTATAAATAATTATAGAATCCAACAGTGTAAATCAAACTAAATATCATGCATAAGTTAGAAATGTAAACGTTGATGTTGACGAAAATTTAGAGGAAAATAATGAAAATCATGAAAATTGATGGAAATTGTTCGAATTAATAAATGATATTTTAAGGTAAAAATACTATTTTAGGCTTTAGTTTATTTTGGTTCACCGATCATGTTTGTTTTGCTCTATATATTTAGTTCATTTTAGTCCATGTACTTCGAAATCTTCATTTTGGTCCCGAGACTTTATTTTTAATCTCATGTTTCTATTGCAATTTGTACTCGATATATTTCTTAAAATATAACAATTAATTTATACAAAAGGTATTTGTCATATGTAAAATGGGACGTATAGAGAAAAATCATAATTTACTCGCACGCGGTTGAAAATGGATATGGTAATTTGGTGCAGAACTTGGGAGCTGACGGGGCCATGGACGGGTGCAAAGATCCACGTTCCAGTGAAGTTCATAATTGGAGATTTGGATCTGACCTACCATTTTCCAGGAGCTCGGGAGTACCTCAATGGCGCCGCCTTCAAAAACGACGTCCCTGGTTTGGAAGAAGTGGTTGTAATTGAAGGCGCTTCCCATTTCATCAACCAAGAAAGGCCCCATGAAATCAACTCCCACATCCATGACTTCTTCAACAAATTCTGTTAGATCATTCATCTCTGTTTTCTGTTCTCTTCTCTCTGTTTTCCCCTTAAACATGTTCGATTTCATGTGTGTTTTCTTGGTTGCATTCTCTCACACTTTTAATGTTTAATGCTTTGCTTTTGCCCCACAATATCGTTAGAATTAGTATGACACCCCGTAAATTATATATATATGTGTGAGAGTATAACATGTAGGAGTGGAGAATTGAACTCACAATTTGATTTGGTTGGAGATATATATCAATTATGAACTATGTTCGTTTTGACTCATGCCTTATATTTGTTGTATTTAAAGCAGCATCATTTAAGTCTAACTTAAATTTACCGATTAAAAAAAATGGAAAAAAAAAGAAAAGAAAAATCACACCAAATTTTTTGAAATATACATAAACTTTAAAATAAATCTTTTGAAAATTAGCGCACCACATTGATTAATAACTAATCAAATTTAATTAAAAAGTAAATTATTTAAAGTTATTAATTATTTTATATTAATATTCTAAATTTCAATCTGTCAATTTAACACAATGATATTTACCTGAAATTTAATATATGCATACTTAACAAAATGATATATGTGTATAAGATTTTAAATTAATCTAATTAACTTCTAATAATTAATTTACATGAGTTAATTTATATTTATTAAGTTAAAATATTAAAGTTATTTTAAGCAATTATGTTTTAATTTTAGTTTCACTAATTACTAAATATATTGTAAATAATTTATCTAAATTATGTTGTTGACTTTATTTAGCCATTCATCTTAATAATTATTATAAAAGAAATGTGTTTAACAAAAATTAATCATTTTCATCTAATTAATTGCATCAATTTCTTATATTTTTATATTAAAAAAATTAAATATATAAATTAATTAATTAATTAAGTTCATCATTATTAAAATTTTAATGTTTTTTAATTAATTATAAATTTAATTTAAAGATTTTCCCTAGTTTTAATTTATTAATTTTAATAAAATAAAGTAAATAATTACATTAAAAGAAAAAAAATTTATTGAAAAGAAGAGAGAGAATTATGACATGCGACCGACTATAAATCTGTTGAAGTTTTTCTACGTAGGTTTGAATCCTGCCTCTCTCACTTGTTTTATTGGCTATTTCTGAATACATATTTCTCATTTCTGGAAAGTTAGGGCCGCACTCGCCCTCTTCACACTCTTAACGTAGTTGCTACGCTACTAACGTGTGAATTTCCCTTCGAAGTGCCTCAGGGGATCGGGGTGCGGAACTTCCGCCGGTGCTGGCGCCTCCGGCAGCGCCTCTTGAGCCGCCCCCGGTTGTTGATTGGGGTTTTGATAGGGGTTGGACAAACTCATTAAAATATATGGGTTGATTGGAGATTTTAAAAAGTAGTCTGAAATTAAGATGCCTAGAAATAAGATATCTAAGAATAAAAAATAATTGTGTTGGTTCTATATATGTTTTGGATTAAGATGACTGAAATTAAGATAATTAAAAATAAATTATATGTAAAATACTTTTAGTCCGTGAGTTTGAAGGTAGGTCTCTATTTTGTTCCTATGTTTCAAAAATTGACAGTTTTGGTCTCTGACCTTTGAAAATAGTTCTAAAAAATCTCTAATGTTAAAAGTTTCTGTTCACACGAGATTTCCGGAGAAATTATATTTCGGGGAGTTGAATTTTTATATTGTTTGTATGTGTTGTATAGTGGATTCAATCTCTAATATTTATCTTCTTATTCTTTCTCTCGAATTTGATGTGAAAATTGAGATGTTTGTTCTTGAATCTGGATCAAAATTATATGTTATTTAAAAGTCTTCAAGTTGGTCTTTGAATCAAGTCTTCAGAGCTTCTTCAATTTGGTGTGAATTCTCTCAATTTTGAAATTCTGAGTCCTGAAAATGTAGGAGGTCTCCTCTATTTATAGAGGTTTTCACATGCTTTGATGAGCCATTGGACTTGAATAATTTTGGGTCAAACCCAATTAATGGATTTATTTAAATTTTAATATTAATCTACTTTATTTCATAGTAAATTGGATTTTGGACCAAGTTTATGAACCAAATTGATTCAAAGTCTAATAGACCCAATTACATATTTTAATGGTCAAATTATCTTTAATTTTAATTTAAGGTTAATATATAATTAATCCCTAAATAAAATATATAGATAATGACGTGGTCGTTTATGATTGACTCAAAATTTATGGTTGTACAATTACATTATCGGAATGCTGACATGGCATTAGCGAGTTATATATTTATTATTTTTATATTATTTTTAAATTATATGACATTTTTATTTTTATTTCTCTCTCCTCCACTTCTTTCCCACCCTTCTTCACCCTTCCCTCTCGTTCTTCTGCAGAAGGAATATTGTAGAATAAAATACAAAACTATTTACAAATATTGTAGAATAAAATACAAAGCTATCCATTCAACAATTTCTTTCATTTGTTTAATCTTTTGAGATGCAACAGCAGCTTCCTTCACTTTCCTGATTATTCTATCCATTTCCAGTCGGCGTCTCAATTCGTGTGACATTTCGAGCAAACCCCATATCGAATTCCAACCCCTTTTTCACAGAAAATATTGTTCGGTTTCTCTCTGGCCGCTAAGGCACAGCTGGATTTCATGGCTTCTCCGGTAGGAAGTTCATTGGGATCTCCGAGCTACGATGAAGATCTATGGCAAAACGTGGGTAAGAGGAAGAGGAAAAGAATGATATTGAATCGAAAATCGACCCACCGGTCGAGGATGCGAAAGCATAAACAGCTCGAAAATCTGACGGTTCAGGTGGGCCAAATCAGGACCGAGAACGAGCAAAGTTCTGGAGAAGGAGGGGAAAGAGTGAGGAAGAAAGGGGGAAAGAAGAGGAAGGGAGAGGAAGAGGAAAGAAAAATGGAAAATAAAAATCTAATATAATTTAAAAATAATAAATATACAACTCCCCTGATTCATGTCATTATTCATTAGTATACTAACACAACTTTAACGTCAAATACCTTTTAGAATCATCTTTCAAAGATTAGGTACCAAACTGTCACTTTTTGAAACATAAAGACCAAATAGAAACTTATCTTTCAAGTCAGTGATTAAAATTATATTTTACCCTAAATTATATATATGTTTATTTTGTGTGACTGAAGATATATGAATTTTATATCGCTCTAATACTGATTAATGTAAATCCGAAACTCATCGATAGGAGAAAGTAACCATTTATTAAACTCAGATATCACAGACAATTAGCAACACTCCAACCAAAATCTAATAACATAGAGCTAAATCGATAAAAAACAGCATAAGAATAAAATAGTAGAGAAGAGAGATGGACACACTGTAGCAGAAATTGCTTACCGCAAGTGTACGGGTCAAGCTTTAATAAAGTGGTAAGTCAATACCGATATCGTCCTCTGGATTGGGTTTCTAGATCACTCAAGTACCACAGATACAATTGCTCAATTTTATTTAGAGAATCAAAATCAAATGGGAGAATATAATCAAAGAAAATAAACATGCAATAATAAACATAAAAACAATGGGGGAGAAAGGTCCTAGGAATTGATTTTACTTATTGAATCTATGAACTAACTACTTAATTAATCAAGATTGAACGAATTATTAATTCTATAGGCCAAGAACTCTCAAATCTCAACTGCCTCTCCCGAGCACAAGCTAATTCTCCTTACCAATTAAGAAACCAATATATCTATCTAGTTTCTATAACAAGTAAAGGCTTTATTGAACAAGTCTTTTAACGACCTCTAAAGGACTTCTAAATCTCCCGATCTTAAAACTCCTTTAGTTATGCATCACAGTTCTAACTCTAAACCACCTCTCCCGAGCGTAAGATTTCAAGTATAAAATCAATCAATCTATAGCCAGTAGATTCAAGGCATTAAGCATAGAGAAGCATAAATAGAACATTCATAAACATTCAACCAAGAAAACTAAACAATCAATGCATAAATTTCAATGGCTACATCAATCCCCAAGATGAGAGGTTTAGCTTCTCATATTCAATGAAAAACAATAAAATCACAATGAGAAGTCCATAATAAAACTAGAAAAAATCAAGGGAAAGGAGAAGAAACTATGTTCGACATGTCAATTGTCCGTCCCCGAAGCGACCTCCACGATCCCGAGCCTTGAAAATCACTTTTCTAAGCTCTCTAATGGTCTCCTTGCCCTCCAAATTGGCCAAAAAGGCAAACTGCCATAAAACCTCGTCAAAACTCCCCCTTTCGGCGGCTGCACAACGCGCCGCGGCACTATCTCCTCGGGTTTTTAGCTCCAAATCTTGTTGTTATTCCATCTTGGTCACTTTGATTCCGATTTCTCTCATTTTGATCCAAATATGTCTCGTTTCCTCCCGATGCTTTATTCCTCCAAAATATATCTTATGTGCTTAAATTTGTCCTGAAGAAACGAAAACTAACAAATAATTTCAATACAAATCTCATGAAATATAGTTCATAAAGTGTGTTATCACACACAAAGATATAATGGTTCGATCAAATACGATCTACATCTACTTTTCAAGCCATCAACTAATCAATCAGTAAAGGAATACAACAGCTCATCGACGATCCAAACTCTTCTCACGAAAAACAAAAGACCCACGATCGTTACGGTTTAATAACAAAACCCAAACTATTTTTGCCCTAACACTCAAAACTCCCCCATTCTTAATAATCAGAATAACCCGAGAGAAGGAATAAGAACTTCTCTCTCACAATTGACTTTCTCTCCTTGCAGCCTCAGTATCATGTATTTCTGCTTTCCTCACCAATTTATTTGTAACAAACTGTTACAGCAGTAACTAACTCTTGGGTGGCCCAAGAGCATATGACCCGATCCAATAGTTTGAACTCGTGACAAATGAATAAAAATAAGAAGGAAAAGAATAAAGGCTTGCCGACTCTGCAACACTTGCACTAAATAAAATAAATTAGCTGTCAAAAAACATAACAATTAATTTAATTAAAAAATATATAAAGTAAATTATTCTAAATTATTAATTATAATGAAATAAAGTAAATAATTGAAAAGAAGAAAGAGAAGAATATGATACAAAATTCGTGAACCCACGAAAAAGGAAAAGACTTACCCGCCCTCTCAACAATGAAGAAAATACTTCTTTCCTCAACAATAGAGGACAAAGAAAACGCCCGTAGAAGTAATAATTGATGTCTATGGTAAGAAGTTTAATTTTCCTATATCTGTTTCCACCTAACAAAAGTATTCCAAATTACATTCAATTTGAAGAAAGCAATAACAGAATTAAAAGAACAGACACGTGTCTACATATTATTTCGCCACGCAAAAAATATCCAAATTTTTGTCCTCTCGAAAACGCCAATATTTTATCATGTGATGGGTTGTCTTATTCAATAATTCTTGCGTATGGGCGTGAACAGTAATCAGATCTTGTCCGCGGCGATTTGATCTTGTCGGCGGCCGCGGACACCGGGTAATTTTAACTACCCCACCGCCACCGTTTCAAAATCAGCTTCCCCTTCTATTTAAAGTTTAAACTCATCGTTAAATCGAATCCACAACCAGAACAGAATGGAGACCATCGAGCACACCACCGTCAAAACCAACGGCGTGAAGATCCACGTGGCCGCCGTGGGAAGCGGGCCGCCGGTGCTCCTCCTCCACGGGTTCCCGGAGCTGTGGTACTCGTGGCGGCACCAGATGGTGTACCTGGCCTCCGCCGGGTACCGCGCGATCGCCCCGGACCTCCGTGGGTACGGCGACTCGGAGGCGCCGCCGTCGGCCGGCGCGTACACGGCGCTGCACATAGTGGGCGATTTGATCGGGGTTCTGGACGACCTGGGCATCGAGAAGGTGCTGTTGGTGGGCCACGATTGGGGGGCTTTAATTGCATGGTATTTTTGTCTCTTCAGACCCGATCGGATCAAGGCGCTGGTGAATTTGAGCGTCCAGTTCTTCCCCAGAGATCCCACCACGCCGTTTATTCAAGGCTTCAAAGCTGCTCTTGGGGATCAGTTATATATGGTCAGATTTCAGGTAAATCAACGTTAACCCTCCGTTTGGAATCTCGGATTGGTAGGGAATTTCAAAATCAGAGTTAATTTGAAATCAATTCCATCGTAAAATTCATGGTGGTGGGCGTGTTGTTTCATAGGAACCTGGAAAGGCAGAGGCAGAGTTTGCGACGGTGGACATAAGAGAGTTTTTTAAGAACGTCCTCTCCAATAGGGACCCACGTGCTCCATATTTGCCCAATGAGGTCTTGTTCGAAGGGGTCCCGCCGCCGTCGCTTGCCCCGTGGCTAACGCCGGAGGATATCGACGTTTACGCCGCCAAGTTCGCCCAGACTGGCTTCACCGGCGGCCTCAATTACTACCGAGCTTTTGACCGGTCGGTAACTCTAACTTCTAACGACAACCCTCTCAGTTTACTTACAGTTACTCCAAATGGTTTAAAAATTTTAATGCAGTTGGTTAATGGTTGAAAGTGGATATGGTAATTTGGTGCAGAACTTGGGAGCTGACGGCGCCGTGGACGGCGGCGAAGATTCGCGTTCCGGTGAAGTTCATAGTGGGGGATTTGGATCTGACCTACCATTTTCCAGGAGCTCGGGAGTACATCAATGGCGCCGCCTTCAAAAACGACGTCCCTGGTTTGGAAGAAGTGGTTGTAATTGAAGACGCTTCCCACTTCATTAACCAAGAAAAGCCCCATGAAATCAACTCCCACATCCATAATTTCTTCAAGAAATTTTGTTAAATCATATCATGCGTCTCTGTTTTTGTGTGTTTTCATTGGTGATGGATTCTCTCCAACTTTTCTACAATAAGGATCGAGAAAGGGAATAAAGTACTTCGGCCCAAATTTGCTTGATATATATTAATTAAAATATCGCGGGTTCGAATACCACTTTCGTATTTTTGTTGTATTAAAAAACTCTTGTATTTGGTTGTATTAATTAAAATATATATTAATGAATACTTGTTTGTCAAGACATTAGAAATTGAGACATTTATCATTATTTTCATGGCAAATGAAATTTGCAGTTTCTTTTGAGGTTGGACATATATAGATTATAAAATAAATATGTATTTTGAAATAGAGTGAGAAATTTAAAATTATAAAATAAATATGTATTTTGAAATAGAGTGAGAAATTTAAAATTTAATTTTTCAAAAGAAAAAAGATATTTGAAATAAAAAAAAATAGTATAACTTAAAAGTCAAATTTGAATTCAAATGTAAAATCTCAAGCTACGTTTTTGGAAATACATATCAAATTTGAAATATATATTTAAAAAAAATAAAATCAGAGATTAAAATCTCTGTACCTTGGATATTTTTTTAATGTCGTTGGATTTCCCGACTCTCGAACATTCATATATAAGAGTTATGTGGCTTTTCAACAAGGTTGCAATGCAGCCACTGCCAATGTAAATATAAGATTTGAACCATCACCACTTGTCACTTTATTCACTTCATACACTTATTTACAATTTTCAAATGAAATTTATTTTCCAAATCTACTTCCAAATAAATGTCTAAAAATATTAGTACAAATATATTTTTCACTTAATTTCTTGTTTGATCTCGGGAGTTTGATCCATCGGCCTTGTCATGTTGTGTGGTTTAATTCTAAAACATTTCATTATGGCTAATTAAATACAAGGAAAGATTCAATTATTATCAAATTCAAAAGTGTAGTCTTACCACCATTTAAAAGAAAAAGAACATTATGGTTGATATTATTTTTTCCTTTTTGAAATTGATGTGTTTTGAAATATTTAATTAATTGTTAATATTGTAGCAAAATCGCTAAGACTTATTTATGTTAAAAATTAGTAGATTTCAGAACATCTTTATTAATTTTTTTTTTTGGACATTTATATAAATCTAAAGTTTAATTGAGATCAACATGTCAAGGTCAGACATCCAACTCACAACTTCTTGATTTGAGATATATGTCAATTATCGTTGAGTTAGACTCGCTTTGACAAAAAAGAAAAAAGATCAATTCAACTTTTCCCTTAGTTTGATGTCGTTCTTATTGATTGGACATATATATAACTTTTTTGTCAGTAAGTTAATTGGTAGTTAGGCCAAAGTGAGTATAGCTCGGTGGTAATTAACATATACCTCAAACCAAAAGATTATGAGTTCGAATCCCCTCCCCAACATGTTGTATTAAAAAAAATAAAGTTAATTGGTAGTTAGGTTACCCAAGCTACATGCATCTTTTAAAAATAGATTTTTTAATTTTATTGATCTCCCATTCCAATGGTTGTTTTTTTTTATTTAATTTATTCTTTTTGTATAACATGTTGGATTCGAGTTATATGCCAATTATTGTTGAGTTAGGCTCGTTTTGACATTTAATTTTATTACTATATCATTGATAGTAATTAGATTATGCAACCTAATTTTATTATGCATGATGATTTTTTGACTTCTCCCATAGGAAAAAAAAATATTGTCATGATTTCCTGGTGTTTATATTACTTTTCTTTTCTGCAGGAAGAATTTATTATGACTTGTTAACGTATACTATAATTGAAATTTTGTATTGTATCATAATCTAATGATCATAGTTCATTTATCTCAAGAGGAAAAAAAAAAGAAAACATAGTCAATAATATTGGCTCGTTTTGTTGTTTTCAAAACTTTTGATTTTCTAATTCTTTTAGTTCAATATGTTAAACTCGAAATATAAACCTTTAGAATTTTAGTTAATAATATATATTTTAATTAGTTGAATTAGACTCAATTTAACTGTTTTTTTAATCATGATGTATTATAGACAAGATTTATCATATCTCCTTACTATTTTTTTAACTAAAATAATGAACTATGACAAGTTTTATTGGATTTTGACCCACACTTTTAATTTATCATTATTGAATTATAGGCGACTTAATAAATGTCAACAATTTTTACCATTTGATTTTTGAAAAAAAAATCACCCATTAACTTCAACAAAATAGAAATAGAGTAACAATCTCTCGAATAAGTCCTACTAATAAATCAATACACATGTCTTGAGTTTGAATCTTCATCCCCATCCCACATGTTGTACTAGAAGACATGCTTCCAAGAGAATAAAAAGTGACCTAATACAAAATTAAAAAGATTTTAAAAAGAAAATGACATTATAGTTGATCTTTTTAAATGATAAATTTATAAATTGTTTGATCACGAATTTGACCAAGCTGTGAATCTCGGCTCGGATAAGAGAGAAAAAGGATGTTCACGTACCTGAAAATGAGGTGAATGGATTCTATTTATAGGCGACTCCTTCGACAATTTTCCCGACAGGACCTCAACAACTCTTTTAAGGTAATCGTGTATTGCAGCGTGTTGTCGTGGAGTTTATTAAAGACTGGGGCTGAGTCGAAGTGAAGCCAATCGATTCAACCAATAAATGGGAATGAGATTCTAAGTAAGCTTGGTCGGCTCAGCCACACAAGAGATCGACTCGGTCGAAGAAGACGAGACCGAAGTAGCAAGATTTGGGGTTTATCAATCACAACCACATGTAAGTTTCATTATCCAATCAAGATGTACCAAGTGTGAGCTGAAATCTACTTCCCACGTAAATATTTTCAATGATCAATTTTGTGCATGGTTAAAAGACATTAAAATTAATAAATTTTAAAAAGTTTATTATTATTTTTATATACTTATGTTTAAATTTTAATTTAGTAAAGTTAAAAGTGAAAAGTGAAAATCAACCAACTTAACTCAAGTAATTTTTTTTTAAAATCCATTATTTCCAATTACCCTAAAATATGTTTATTTTTCTGACTTTGAAAAATCCAACTATTATATACGACAAAATGTAAAAGAGGAAGCCTATTTTTATTGACCTTTAGGTTGAATTATATTTTAGTACATGCATTTAAAATTTATGTTTAATAAGTCTTAGAATTAAAAAAAAATGTCTAATAAATTTTTAAATCTTTAATTTTATATTTAATAAATTCTTGACCTATTCACATTTTTAAAAATTAGTAGAGCTATTAAATATGGGATAGGGATTCAAACTCATGACCTTTTAGTCATAATATGTACTTTAACTACTTGAGCTACGCTCGGTTTGGCGAAAAAATGTAGTTGGAAATGAAAAACTAGACAAGATTTTTATTATCATGATTTTTTCATTTAAGACAAAAACTAGACAAGATTAATTAAATAGAAAAGTAATTTTATCATTTGCGACAAAAAAAAAAATCAAGAAAAACAAAAAAACGGAACAAAAACAAAATTGGTAAGTGGTAACTGCTTCTCGATATTTCCATGGTGCTAACTGTTTGCTCAAATTGGTGCAAATAATCGTGGGGGATTATTTGGGTTTAGGTCAAGTATATGAAATCATCCTAATTTTTATAATTTACTAATAGTATTTAATTTTTTAAAATTTTTAATTAAATTCTTTAACTAAAAAAATTTGTTGAGATAAAATTAACGTGTCATTCAATCATTGTTTTATTCACAAACATGTCACTCAAAAAAAAATCTATTTTGTTATTTAACGAGTTGGATTTTTTAGAGAATAGATTGAGTTTTTATATGTCAAATGTTATTCAAGTGGGATTTTCATGGGACTAATTTTAAAAACAAATTATAAAAATAATGTTGATTTGAAGATAATATCAAAAGAAATATTAAATAAATAAGAAATATTGAAATTAAGGTCAGCATCATAACTAATGACAAAAATAAGGTAGGGCTATTGGCACGTAAAATCATACGTGGAGTGGAAGTTGAGTCAGCACATAGAAATCACACATAATTGTATGCGATTTTATATAAAGACCGCATACATTGTATGTGATTTCCTCGCGTTGTCTTTCCCCCCAAAATGTCAATTAGAAATCACTTGTAAAGTTCTTCCAATTTTCCGTGGACAGAAAAAATTTGTCTGATTAATTTACTTTTATTTTAATTATTCATATGTATTAATATTAGATAAATTGTTATAATAAGAAATATTTACTATCAATAATATAGTAATAAATTAAATTAAAATTTATTATTATTGTAATTTAGAGAAGATTACAATAATATATTTGTAAAAAGAAAAAAGGGTATATTAGTAATTGTCATATATTTGATTCCGATTCTGATTCCAGACAGTTTTAGTAAACAACATCAAACGAATTCTGATTACGATTCCAGAAAATTTCTAGTAAACAACATTAATAGAATAACATTACGATTCCGATTGATTTCATTAGGATTGATTTTCATTACGACTGCTCTCCATTACGATTGCAGTTAAGTAAACTGGCTTACGTAAATTTAAGATGTATAAAATTGAAACCATTGGATAAAAATAGACTCCTCTTGTTAAGTTGTAAATTAGAGTGTAAGCATGTTTATAAAAAATTAAATTACTAATCTAGTCCCTGAGGTTAATTTTAATTTAGTTATTTAGTTTTAAAATTTTTAATTTAGTATATAAATGGTTTGTGTATTTATATATTTATTTATTTTTACCAAATAAAAAATCTGCTCATTTTTGCTCATTTTTACTTTTTTTTTCTTTTTTTTTCCTGCTCATACATAAATCACGATATTGTGAGATTTAACCAAATAATGTTACGCAATTAGTAATTTTAAATCAGATTTAAGTCTAAATAATAAAAATTAAATTGAAACTTTTAACGTCATATTTACTTCAAGGAATGAAATTTATAGGACCCGCCTCAAATTTGGGAATCTCATTCCCAACGCAGATTCATTTCTCTTGTACACACTCATCAATCTTATTCTCATTCCTTATTTTGTGCCCCACCAATTATTTTACTACTTTTACCCTTTCTCTATCTTTATTAACGAGATTCATAACTTTTCTTAATTATTATTTATAAATTATTTCTTTTTAATTTCTATTACTAATATTTTTCTTTTAATAAAAATTTATACAACTATTATTGGTTGGTATGATTTTGTTATAAAATATTATAAATTTATATTTAAGTATTTATTTTTTTTTTACTTTGTTATTATTAATTAATATAAATAAAATTTTTAAAATAGAATTTATTGTTATTAAATATTAGAATAATGAAATTTAACAAAATTTAATATTAAATGATAATTGTTTTAATAAAAAAAGTATTTTAGTTTATGTAATTTTATTTTAATTATTCATTATTATTAATGTTAAATAAATTGCTATAATAAAAAAATATTTACTGTCGATCGTACTAATAAAATAAATTCAAATTTATTATTATTATTGTAATTAAGAAATTAGCATAGTAATGCTCCGATTCCAATGGTATTCTAAGATTGATTTTTATTTCGTTTCATTCGCATTCCTATTCCAACAGCTTCTGCGACTAAATTAAAAAATAAATGAACAAATTTATAATTTAATCTTTTATAAATCACCCGGCAGAATCGAAGAACAACATTCAGAAGAGAAAAACAGAGCAATGGAGAAGATTGAGCACTCAACAGTTTCCACTAATGGCATCAACATGCATTTTGCTTCGATCGGCGCCGGACCGGCGGTTCTCCTCCTCCACGGTTTCCCGGAGCTGTGGTACTCATGGCGCCACCAGCTCCTCTTCCTCGCCTCCAAGGGCTACCGCGCCATAGCCCCCGATCTCCGCGGCTTCGGCGACACCGACGCGCCGCCGTCTCCCTCCTCCTACTCCGCCCACCACATCGTCGGCGACCTGGTCGGCCTCCTCGACCACCTCGGAATCGATCAAGTTTTCTTGGTAGGGCACGATTGGGGCGCGATGATGGCCTGGTACTTCTGCTTGTTCAGACCCGACAGAGTCAGGGCTTTAGTGAACTTGAGCGTGCATTATCTTCACCGCCATCCATCCATCAAATTCGTCGACGGATTTAGGGCTGTTCTCGGCGATGATTTCTACTTCTGTCAATTTCAGGTCCAATTTCACAAATCCCCTTCGAATTAGATGAAATTAAGCAAAACCGAGAAGGAATCGGAAGAATTTTGCTGCGATTAGTTACTTTAGAACTTCGGATTTAACTGATTGAGATTGAAATTTGGCGCAGGAACCGGGCGTTGCGGAAGCGGATTTCGGTTCTGTTGATACAGCGACAATGATGAAGAAATTTCTCACAATGACAGATCCTCGGCCTCCGATCATCCCAAAGGAGAAGGGATTCAGATCGCTGGAAACTCCAGATCCTCTGCCCGATTGGTTAACGGAGGAGGATATCGATTATTACGCATCCAAATTCGCGAGAACAGGCTTCACCGGAGGATTCAACTACTATCGAGCTTTTAATTTGTATGAACTCACTCCTAGAACCACCCTTTGCCTTTTTCAACATTAGTACGACAAACTTGGGTTTTAATCTTTTTGGTTTGTGCAGATCTTGGGAATTGACAGCGCCATGGAGTGGAGCGCAGATCAAAGTTCCTGCAAAATTGATAGTTGGGGATCTTGATCTGGTGTACCATTTCCCCGGCGCGAAGGAGTACATCCACGGCGGCGGGTTCAAGAAAGACGTGCCGCTGCTGGAAGAAGTGGTGGTGATTGAAGGAGCAGCTCACTTCATCAACCAGGAAAGGGCAGACGAAATAAACTCCCATATCTATGACTTCATCAACAAGTTCTGAATCCTCCTCCTCTGCTCCTTCCAAATTTCTTTTATCTTTTCATGGCGGCATCTTTAAGAGCATTTTTTTGTTTTTGTTTTTTTTGTTTCTAAAGAAATCTTTAAGAGCATTGATCTGTTGGAAATGGATGTTGATTTCCATGTATCTTTTCGTTTCTGTGTGATGGCTTTCTTTTGATAACCACTGCGATTTATGCATGTTCCAGATTGTTTTAATTTATCGTTTCTAGTTGAACATTTGATGTCGGAAACCCAAAGAATTGTAGAAATTAATTCGTTCATCACAAGGATTTTCTTTCTAATTTATTCTAAAATATAAATAAAAACTTAGATAAAACGGAAACGTTACCACAGACTCAAGCTGTCAGCTGTTGACTTTTTAGTATTAAGATGGAACTTTACTTTTTTCATTATACTTTTTAGACCTATTCTAGTTCTCTACTTTAATTCTTGTATTCTTAGAACCATTCCCTTACAAGTTACACCCAATTAATTGTGGTTTAATTTTCTCAAGAAAGAAATAAAAGAGAAAAAAAATCAAGTTTAATATAATTCAACAGATTAAAAGTATAAAGTATTTGTGTTATGGTGAGTTTGAATTATCTGACGCAGTGTTGTATTAGAAAAAGAAAAAAAAAAGGAAAATAAACAAAATAATAAACAAAATCAATAGACGAAACAAAACAATGGTCCAATTGAGTCGAACAAAAGATAAGACAAAACACCTTTCGAAAAAAAAAAGATAAGACAAAACAAAGGTGTCTCCAAAAATTCGGGGCACATCACATGTCTTTTCCTAAATAAAGGGGTTTTCGTTTTTTTAATTGTCAAATCATATCAAAATGAATCAACATAATTTTTCTAAAGTTAAAAAATTTGATCTTGGGAATATCCGACTATTAATTTTTAGCAATGTTAATAAATATTTTTTAGATTGAGCTAGGTTTGATTGACAAAATAAAACATATTTTAAATATTTATGAGGAATCATTTTGTTTGAAGTTTGTTGGATTATATATGCTTGAAAATAATATTAATAGAAGCCAAAAGATTGTTGGATTTGAAGTTTGCTGGGTTACATATGCTTGAAAATAATATTAATAGAAACTTAAAGTAGCTCTTTTGAACTACGTAAGGTGGATAGAAATTAGACTCATAATATCTCTCTAAATCTCTTAACGAATCACCGGTCAAGAAACTTTTTTACCTTAGCTCTTCTAGTAGCTCTTTTGCTTGATTTAGTGTAGGGAAGGTGGAAGTTTTATAGTTCGCAATTTGGAAGCCGTGCTATATAAAAATAGATAAGAGTGGTTGCCTAACTTACTTTGCTTTTGCTATTAACTCTTACTAGTACTTTAGGAGCCATCAAAGAAAAATCAAATAGGTTGGCCGTTTAGCGACTACTACTTCATTTCTAGTAGCAACCAAACGTTTAAAAACCTTTTTTTTTTTTCTGGTGTGCAAGCACATAGCTAACTCTAATGCTATTGCATTGATAGGTGGAGCTTATCAATACCATAAAGTAGGAAATTTCATCCTAAATAATGCCTTGGGAATAAGTTACGACCTATTTTATATGCAATCTTGATTTTGTTTATTCAGGTTTAGTAATTAAATGGATTCAATGTCTGTTAAACATATTTTTTTTGGGGCAAAATACACTTTTGGTTCCTGGGTTTGATGATAGGTTTCAATTTGGTCCCTAAATTTCAAAAAGTGACAATTTGGTCAATGACTTTTAGAAAATAGTTCTAAAAGGTCCATGTGGTTAAATTTCGTCAGTGAACTAACGAAATATTGACGTGGCAACTATTAGTTGGATATTTTATAAATTTTATATTACTTTTATTTATATAAATTTTTTTTATTGAGTAATTTCCTCCCCTCTCTCTCTTCTTTTCCTCTTTCTCTCTCTTCCCCCTCCTTCTCCCCTATTGTTTCCCTCATGTAAATTTTAAGTTGATTTCAATTCGTATTGATTCACTTGCATATAATAACTTAGAAAATGACAAAATGATTCATTACTAATTTATTGTCATCTACCCTAAAATCCTTTCCAAGATAACCCATCCCTTCCTAGGCCATAAAAAAATTATGAGTAAGTTGAATGAAAGAGAAGTTTCCGAGTATAGTTTGATTATTGAATATTTAGAGGTCGTATAGAGACTGGAGAAGAAAGAAAAGAAGTTCGTTTTCAAGCAATACACATCTCTTATAAGTTGTTTTCATGGAAAGATATTTTGTAAGGAGAGAAGGAGAGATTTGAGGAGGGAAAACGAAAAGGGAAAGATAGAGAAGAAAAAAAGAGAGAAAAATAAGGAGGAAAATGATTGAAAAATGTAATAATTTTATGTAATTTTTTTAAAATTTCAAGCACTAGAAATATGAACATTAATTAAATTCAATGACGTCAATCAGAACATAGCTCAACAAGTTAAATTAAGGTATATGTATACAACTATGAAGTTGAGAGTTTCATGTTTTACTAAAAAATTCAAACTAAAGGATTAAAGTAGATCTATGGACGGTACGAACCAAAAAGCTTTTTACTATGGACTCGTTTTGCATGACTCCAATATTCATTCAAGAGTGATAAAATAATCTTTTTATTTATGTTTTGAAACAAATTGAAGATGGAAACGAAAAATGTTTTTTGAGAAATAAAATATAAGTTGATTGCAAAATACTTAGATTTATAAAAAAATTTGGAAAAATAAAAGAAAAATGGTAAAGCCCTATATGACCGAAAGCAGAGACGGAGAGAGGAGGCGCTGAAGAGATAAACGATAAATCTTCAATGGAGAAGATCGAGCACTCCACCATCGCCGCCAATGGCATTACCATCCACGTCGCTTCCGTCGGCTCCGGCCCGGCGGTTCTCCTTCTCCACGGTTTCCCGGAGCTATGGTACTCATGGCGCCACCAGCTCCTCTTCCTCGCCTCCAAGGGCTACCGCGCCATCGCCCCCGATCTCCGCGGCTTCGGCGACTCCGACGCGCCGCCGTCTCCCTCCTCCTATACTCCTCTCCACATCGTCGGCGACCTCGTCGCCCTCCTCGACCATCTCGGAATCGATCTAGTTTTCTTGGTAGGCCACGATTGGGGCGCGATGATGGCCTGGCACTTCTGCTTGCTCAGGCCCGATCGAGTCAAGGCTTTGGTCAATTTGAGTGTACATTTTATGCCTCGGAATCCGGCGATGTCGCCTCTCGATGGAATGCGGTTATTGCTCGGCGATGATTTCTACGTGTGTAGATTTCAGGTGAAGTCGCATTCAATTTCAGCCCTAAAATCTCAGAGAATCGAAATTGTTCGCTTGCGTTAGGTTAACTGAATCTCTGATTGTCGGATTGTGGATTTTCCGCACAGGAACCGGGAGCGGCTGAAGCCGATTTCGGATCTGTTGATACGGCTACGATGATGAAGAAATTCCTCACAATGAGAGATCCACGCCCTCCGATCATTCCGAACGGATTCCGATCGCTGGAGACTCCACAAGCCCTGCCTCCGTGGTTAACGGAGGAGGACATCGATTATTTCGCCGCGAAATTCGCCAAAACTGGCTTCACCGGTGGCTTCAACTACTACCGCGCTATTGGCCGGTGTGGATTTCTACTGAATCGAAGCTTAATTTCTGACGATTCTGCTTCCTAAAAACCAATCTCTGTTCTTGTTTGTGTTGTGGTGCAGAACCTGGGAACTCACGGCACCATGGACTGGATCGAAAATCAAAGTTCCGGCGAAATTCATAGTGGGGGATCTGGATATGGTGTACCATTTGCCAGATGCGAAGGAGTATATTCACGGCGGCGGATTCAAGGAGGACGTGCCGCTTCTGGAAGAAGTGGTGGTGATTGAGGGAGCAGCTCACTTTATCAACCAAGAAAAGCCAGATGAAATAAGCTCCCTCATCTATGACTTTATTAAGAAGTTCTGATTTCTCTTTATTTGTTCCTCCGCTTGCTATGAACTCTGATTTCTGTTAATATTAAGTTATGTAATTTCATAGTGTTGATCAAATCATCAATATATGTTTCTAAAACGTATTGTATTTTTGCAAATAAATTACAATATCAATGTTAAACAAATTATAGAGCACCTAGATTCTTCGAAATTCGGCTAGCAAAGCATAGGATTCTTCAAAGAAATTCCACTATTTTTGCCTGGGACCAAAACGAAGTTGTTGTGAAATGCACTAAAGTGAGCGATTGAAAGAATTCATAGAAATATCAATATCTTTGAAATTAGTGTAAACGTTCTTTTCATCCCATTGACTACGGTACAAAAGTTAAAATAGGCAATATTAGGAGAGAGAGAAATGGAAAATAATGCCATTTTTCTAAATTAAAAGGAGGAAAGAACTAAAAAAAATCTAATTCTTAATAAACAATAAAAGAGGGGAGTTTCTTTTTTAGGAGTCGAAATCCAACTCACAGTGTCTCTTGATTGAAGATATATACAGGTATGGTTGTGTGTCACCAAAATTACGGTTGATAACCAAATTCAAATTTTGTTAGTATCATGATGGGAGAGAGTGGAGAAAAAAATTATTTTAATTTTGAAATGATAACTTACTAAAAAGGGTAAAACGGTAAGGAAAAATTACAAAACGGTTGGAAAAGATCAAATGGATATTTGTCATTAAATACTAATCACTTTACGAGTCAGAGTTGAGTTAGGTTTTTTTTCCTGGGTTGGGGTAAAACCAAACCAAACTCAACCTAAAATATTTGGGTTAGAATGTTGGGTTATCGAGTTATTCGTGTTGGTCCTGTGGGAGAAAGAAAAGGAATTGTCAACATATTTTTAATAATTAGGATCTCTAGTCATCCATTTTTATTTGAGAGTACTATGCTCCCTTTGTTCACTATTTGTGAAATTTGACTCAATAGACATTCTGTAGGACTTTTTTTGTTTTTTAAGCACTCTCTTGAAAACAAAAGTTTTCTAGTCATTTCATAATATGAAATTACATATTTACCCTTCATTCACTATTTCTCTATCTTCTTTTTCAATTTTCTCTCTTTTCATTATTATTTCTCTTTCTCATTGTTCAACTTCTTCTCTACCTATCTTTCTTTCTTTCCCATTTTTTCTCTCCATCATCTCTTTTATTTTTCTAAAGTTATACAGAAACTGCCACTTTCTTGTTCCCTCCCTCTTTTTCCATAATTTTCTTCTTCCCTCCCACTTCCTTGATTTTTTTCTGTTATCTTTTTCTCAAAATCCCAGTTGAGAAAAGCTAAGGGAAGTTTAGATTTTTCAAAATATTTAGCAAATCTCATAGAAGACGATGACGAGGGAGGAGATGTTGCTGGCACAAACGTGAGACCCACCGTC